>OFHS01002915.1:0-18897 GCA_900245855.1 Calvadosia cruxmelitensis | reverse complement strand
TAATTAATTTTCTCTCTTGTATGTTGTTTTTACAGTTGATATGATCAAAATAAATCTATCTATCTATCTATCTATCTATAAAGGTGGCCGTTAATATAGGTTTTACTGTAACTTATTATAATGTCAAAATTGCTTCTACAAAGCACTTCCTATAGGTTCAAAAGTTTGCAGTGTCATTCAGGCGGGATTATTTCTTATCCTCCTGGTGGTTCGTTGATATATAAATTGCAAATAAATATATCCAACCTTGCAGTTGCCATGCCTTCATGGGAGCCAACTCTTTTGTGCTTTCTTTTAGGTAAGAATAGAAACTTGTGAGCTCTGTGTCAAGATCCGGATATCGTTTCCTACAGAACAATAACAATAAGAACGTACACATTAGAACGACAGCATAAATTATGCAGCAGCGATCACTTTCAGTTGCTTACATCTAGCTATCATGGTAAAAATAAAAATCAACTTCCTTGTTTCATAATTAAGAAAGTCGATTGAACAACAATTTTATGGAGACCATTTTTACTAACAATCATCAACAACACTCTTTAAAGTCCCCAAATCGTATGTTTGGAAATCAGAGAGAAAACTAGTGGAAGATTTCGCCAATCTCACACCTTTGTTGTTATTTAACTTATACAGTGTAACTCGGTTAATATCACACCCTCGGGAAAATCGTAAAACGTGATATCTTCCGAGTCGTGACAATAACCGAGTCTCATACTCAGCCCTCTAATTTTGCAGAAACGTCTCAAACCATAGCAAAAAGCGGGCCATAGAACAGCAAACTCTGTATCAACATCAAACAGAGCTAGTATGTAGAGATTTAAGCAACGAAAGACTCATTTTCTTTGATTTGTTACACTCAATGAGGCAAACACAATGAAACACACTTTATCAACTTTTCCTTTCACGACAATCACGGCGCCTATAAATTCAAGAAAGGCAACAAATCACGGAAAGCGTGACAATAAGCGAGTGTAAACATAAAATCCTTTGGAATTCCGTGATAATAACCGAGATGTGACAATATCTAAGGTGATATTAACCGAGTACAATAAGAGAAAAGCTGACGGATTGGCAAGCGGAATTTCACTTTCCGTGACAATAACCGAGACATGATAATATCCGAGGTGATATTAACCGAGTTATACTGTAGTATCTTCCACAATCTCGTCGCACTTTGAACTACGGAGAAACATTAATGTGGAAATGTGTACAAACCTTATAAAGCTGATCATAATAAGTGTCATTAAACAGTAGCCTACATGCATGCTTCACTATACAGTGAAACCTGTCTATAGCGGTCACCTTCGGAACCTGAGAAAAATGATCTTTACCTCAGGGTACTGAAAAGAAAGCCTTCCACTTCATCCTCACTATCGTCAGCATGGACCGCCTTCTTGCTCGATCCTTCATCTGATGCTTTCTGATCATCAACTGCAGTGTACTCTGTGCTTTTCACAGCCAGTTCAACTCCATAACCAGACAAATGAACCTTCCTTGG
This sequence comes from Calvadosia cruxmelitensis, assembly GCA_900245855.1. Classification (NCBI taxonomy): domain Eukaryota; kingdom Metazoa; phylum Cnidaria; class Staurozoa; order Stauromedusae; family Kishinouyeidae; genus Calvadosia; species Calvadosia cruxmelitensis. The sequence goes on along the minus strand of OFHS01002915.1, from coordinate 17,396 downwards.
GGAAACATTCTGAAATGAAAGAATCAAAGACATCAACAGTCAAGGTGTTGTCCAATTGTCATCATAAACGATTCTAAAATCTATGAATTCTTATAATACTTCCATTGAAAGGAATTCGATTTACTGGTAGTACTGGCCAGAAATCAACCAAAAGCTTCCAGCCACTATCAAAAGCAACGAGATTAAATGCTAATGCATGTTAAGCACCTCACCTTCAGTCCGTGCTTCTCAACATTCTATACAGCGAATATGAAGAGAACTCAGCTGCTCATGAAATTAGCAGCCAAATATTGATGTTCATTTAGTCTTTTACAAGAAAGGGAGCAATTGATCTTGAGAACCTTCATTCCCCTTACTTCGCTTTTAGGAGTGTTATTGGTCCTTCCTCATACAGCAATGGCCCATTACAGATTTCACAGCGACATTCTTTAGGCTATCTTACATTCTCAGATCCTTTGAAACTTACAAAATCCAAGTGCAACTGTGTGTGGCAAAATAGATAACATAGAAGCTCTCGGAGCATGACTCACGGATAATGCATCCATATAATAATTACAACGTAAATAGCATAAGACATGAAATACAGTCGAACCTGCCTTAATTAACGACACTTTCGTTAAGCGGACACCTCTTCTGGCTAACACGGACAGTGGACTCTTTCCTTTAAAGCTGTTGTATCTTTGTGGTTTAAATTTCAAAATCCTTTATATAAATACATGTGTTGTTTTTAGCCTATTTGCTGACCAAATCAGAGCAATTGTTCAGTTCGGTTCACCCGTGTTATATCCGCGAGCAAACACTTTTGTTTACACTTCACAGAAATCGTAGTGAGACAACAACAACGTCACCGCTATTGTCGCTCTTGAAGCGTGTCAAGCAATAGTCAATTAACGCCCACAAAAGAAATTTCACGCAAGGATGTTTGTTGATTCACTGCATTTCCCTACACTCTCCTGGAATATTATTGCTCAACTTTAGTCGAGTCATTGTCTTCCTATTGTCTTTCTCGCAAAGCAGCCTAGTCCGCGCAAGATAGATGATGTGAGCTTGTGAAAAAAAACACTCCGTTTTCCCCCTCTCATAGCATAGACGTCACGTTACCATAGTAACCGTGAGTCAAAAATGAGCTTCCTCATTACCAACATAGTTTGCTAAAAATTAGCCTTGGTTTAGATAAAAAATTGTTTGCCACAGGCCCACAGCTACAACTTTGTGTGGAAAAATGTAGCCTAAAACAGTTCTTCAAACAGTGCAGTACAATACAATAATATATACAATAATAGTAATACAATACATACAACAGTTCTACATACAACACTACAAAGAAAGTAGTTTGCTAGTAGTTTAGTAGTAGACCTAACTACTTGTAGTTCGTTGATTCCAGCACTGGTTAACAATTTAACATGCCTCTACAAGCAAAGGTCGAATTGGCATGCAACACCAGCATGGCAAATAGAATTCAATCAGTGGGGATAATTAAGAAGCAATAGTGGAACAGTATCCCATGGTATAATAACCACGTTCAACTGTAATCGGTCTATCAAATTAAATTTCATTCTGTTTATATAAATACCAACTGGATTTTAACAAGCAAAGGCACCCCTTTTGTTGATTTTTAAAGGTAAACTGAATCTTTAATGCCGGTCAAAACGGTGCGAATAACCTGAACCGCCATCAAATGTTCTTACCGGTGTATAATGCCGGAAGATGTATTTGAATCCTATACTCTTGCACAATTTTGACATCTCGGTGTGCCAGGATAAGAATTCTTCTGAACCCAAGTCAGCATAAACCACCAAAGAATTGGAATAGCTTTCAATGCTAGGATCAGGATAGATGTGATCAAACGGAAAGACCACGGGAACTTGCCTTGAATAAAAGAAAAAGCAGATATGATAGGTATGGTCATCGTATTTAGGATATTCTTAAAAGTCAAGGGGTCCTAAAGCACTGTTCCTACAGTGGCATATCTTAGAAGGTTACATATTCTGAAATCTATGGCTCTGAAATGCTTTTTAAAAGATCAGAGCAACAATAGACCTGAAGGTTGCACTGAGATTGGTAGCAAGAATGCACTGCCTGATGATACACCACACCAACTGTGCCACAAAGAGACCAGCCTCCATTATAACCCTATCGCAGTTGGCATTATGGTGCGAGTCTTACCTCACCTAAATTGCATTTAGCTACATAAAACGCATCACTTCTATCTACGCTAAAATCAATTTTATTGAAGAGTGCAATTCCAAGGAGTATGCAGTGTCCACGATCCCAGAAAACAAATTGTACTCGATTTCTGGGTAAAATTCACTCTGATTAAGTATCCAATTCACATTCTTGGCAATCAATAAAAGTACTAACATAACATTTTAAAAGTACAATCTGCCCAAATGCTACAATTTAGGGGCCAAAATTTACAGGATATTTGAAACAAAGCACAAATTCAAGCAAGATTTGTATATCACGTGTTATTTACCAATGATTGTTACTTACATGTTAGAGTTTGAGTTTATTTGTGCCATTGCATCTCCCAAGGTGCAGATTACAGTGCCATTTATAACCACAAACGACGGGCAATCAGAAGGAGGGTGATGCTCCTCGGCAATCTGTCAAAACATGATAACATCCATTGACACACACATACCAAATTCATGCTGCTACAGCGATGATATGTACAATCAATGTAAAAATAAAGAAACAATACAATTAATTAATCAATCAATAGTATATTGGTGATGAAAAGACATAAAATTTGCCACGCTGTTTCAAAATCGAGTAATGAATTATGAATATCACATTACAACTAACAACTAAGTAACTAACGAATGTTCGACAGCAGTACAGCACATGTATAAGGTTTGCAAGTCCATTGGCCTGGAAACAGTGACAAGATCTGTGTTTTGCGGTCATTGATGAGTAGCAGAGACTAAGGGAGGAACTATTTCTTGAATGATTACTTCTCATTGATATTGGAAGTCACCACCTTCTGCTACGCTAATAATCATTGTCACATTGTGCATGGGATTGTGAGAATCATGTACCATTTGATGTGCTTTTCTGAAAACGCAATCCCTGACCCATGTTTCAATACAGTCAAGTTTGCTAAATAGGCCTATCTCTCTCAACTAAGTGCAGCTGAAATGTGCAGATTTCTGCTCAGTATTGATGCCAGGGCGGATTTTACTGGAGGATAGCGATATCCCGAATGTCAAACATGTACGGAAAGACAACAAAAATTTGCTGGAGTAGAGCTCTGAGTCGACCTGTTGCAGTATTATAGGAACTATGAGATAACCAACCAAGTCTTCCAAAGCGAGGATTGTAAGCCTAACTGACCAAGAACCCTATCAACAGATCTATTGACAGTGTTCATACCAGGACCAGATCAGATCAGATTGGATTGGATTGGATTCAATCAAAAAACACCATTTAACAATGACCTCAGGTCATAAGCAGGTTTGATTTCTTCAAATGTCTACCTGTTGATAAGCTGCGACTTTTGGTGAATATTTTCTCGTAGATAAGGAAAACTTGAACAAGTCAAGTTCCAAAGGAGATAAAAGACTAGAAGCAGCATCGACAATGAAATCATATTGATCTACAAAAGAAGAAGAAATAGAAAACACTGTTACTGTTGAAATTGATTGCAGATTGCAGACATACAAATGTTTTAACATAATGCTAGGTGTGTGTGTATTGTACGGTTGCTGAACGTTACGGGAACAGCCCGTTCCTTCGCCTATTGACACGGCGTTTCGTCATGCGCTGCTACGTGTCACGATTATGTACGACAGACAAGTTACACGAACCTACATCACAATACACTACATCTAAATACGAAATACACTGTCTATATCCCCGACGGCACAAACAAGTAAGCTTCCACAGCAGGATGTCGTGTAGGGGTTCCCTATTCCGTCCCTTCGCTCGTAGGACATGTCCTACGAAGCGCATACGGCGTTCAGCAACAATAGACGCGCCAGACGGTGTCCATGATCGCAACTCATTGGTGGTGATGATCTTGGGCCAGTAGAAACCTAACGCATGTCGGAGCAATGCGTCATACGTCAATGCTAGGAGTGATAGACTGTCACATTTGACATCACTTATAGTCATTCAGAACGGAAGATATTCAAAGGTATTTGGATAAACATAGGAAATAGCCCCTTTGGAGGATGTAATATCTCTTCATTCAGCATAAGATACACATTCCCACCCTTTCAGAGTGCTGGTTTACAGTCATTGCTAAGGGTTTATCCCTGTTGAGAGCGTAAGGCAGGTGTTTTAAATGCCTGCTAGATAAGACTACATTCACTAACACAAATAGGACGCAATTACAAAACAAAATATCTTATAACATATTTATTAAATATCTTATATCTTATGTATCTAAAAAATATATATTATGTAGTCTTAAAAATATATACATTCTTTATTTTAACACCTTACGGTATTTTTTTAAAGTACAGTATACAGTGAAACCTGTCTATAACGGTCACCTCTGGGACATCAGAAAAACGACCTTTATAGACAGGTGGCCTTTCTGTCCAGGTTGATTTCTATAGAAAGTACGATTTTGGGGTTATGAAGAGTGGCCTTTATACACAGGTGGCTGCTCTATAGAGGTGGCCGCTAATACAGGTTTGACTGTATCTGATCAAAGTATTTAAAAAAAATCTTATCTATTTGTTAAACAAACATCTTATGTATTTTTCATAAAATATAGCTTGTCTATTTGTCTGCATTTTTTTCTCAAATACACATATATGAAATGAATGAGGATTATGACTTTGCTGTCTTACCTGCCTCGGTTTCATACACATTAACAACTGAGACTTGCTGACAAAATTGCCAGAAATGTCCATTGTCCTTGGCTGCTGCTATGAATTCACTAGAATAAAAGCAGGATATAACAATATATGATGATATGATATTAACTCTTGTCCTGCTCATAAAGCTAGTCGAAGAAGACTTGAAGTCGCTTTATTGATAGCTGATTGGTTGATCTGTAAGGATTAACTATCTGATTGGTTATATGTTGCTACTTTTGACGTGTTTCAAAACGTGTATACACGTCAATAGCAGGACAAGGGTTAAGTTGCTACAGTGAAACCTGTCTATAACGGTCACCTCTGGGACCTGAGAAAAATGACCTTTATAGACAGGTGGCCCTTCTGTCCATGTTGATTTCTATAGAAAGTGTCATTTTGGGCTATGAAGAGTGGCCTTTATACACAGGTGGCTGCTCTATAGAGGTGACCGCTAATACAGGTTCGACTGTATAGTATTATCATAATATTGAAGTCTGAAAGACAACAAAACAATATGACAATCCTCAAGCAAAGCAACATTGGACCTGTAACAAACCAGAGAGACTGGAGAATAGCGATAAATTTCCGAAAAACAATAATTAAAATGTCTAGTAAGTGCATCTTCTGCCTAGAATACTCTAAAGTTCGACTTATCTATTTGGGGAGGTGGGGGTTGTCAGGGATAAAACCTTGGAGGAAAATCTAGTTGAGGTGGCCACACAAACATCGCTTTTCTGTATAGGATTTGGGGGATAAATCTTTCTCCAGAAGTTATATATAGATAAGTAAAATAATGTCAGTGAAATAGTTCCATTGCACTGCCTTTCACATGGTAGAAAAGGTCTATATCCCAATAAACCACAAGGTTTGTCTCCCTTAGGGCCCTCTTGCCAATGGCTCAAAATGAATTACAATTTGCAATTATATAAAAATTAACTTAAAAATATTTACAATCTTGAAGCACTACATTTTTAAAGGAAGGTTTAAAACTACTGAGAATGCGTGTTGTACTGGAATACAATAACATATTATAAGTTGATTCCAGAGAAAATATACAGAGTTACCTAAAACTGAGGCATTGCAGAGTTTAAAAACGTGTATTAAACTAGTGACGTAAATAGTTGGCTTTAAAATCGAAAACAGAGGAGCTCTTTGTAACATCGTCTGGCAGCTGGTTCCACAGTTTTGGCCCACACACAGAAACTATCGCTTGACTCATCGCTAATTTACATCTAGGAATGATCAGCTCGTCTTGTGATGCGTGACGGGTGTTTCTCGAATGTGTTTTGTTGAAGTATTTGAACATTTGCAGCATGTATGCAGGAGCAAAATCATTTAACGATTTGTATACGGGCAGCACTTTATGATAGTCGATGCGACCAGGCAATGGCATCCAATTTAGACATTCAAAAGTAGGTGCACTTGATGCTGTATTAAGGCAGTCCAAAATCGTGCTGCTGGGTTTTGAAGAACAAGCAGCTTACGTACTTGGAAGCTGATACCTCAGATCGTTGAACAATAGTCCAAATTGGGAAGAATAAAAGCGTTGTAAAAAGTATTTCCGTCTTCAAGTGAAAGAAATTTCTTTATCCTGCAGAGCACTCTGATGTGGCAGCTGATTCTCGACGCAGTTTTTCTTATATTGTGCTTAAGTCTGATCTATTAAATCCCCAGTCACGCAGATTCCAAAAATCTGCTAAGTTGCACTTATGTTTTTCTCTTGGAAATGTGTTCTGTCTGCACAATCCTTCTTGTAGGACACTGATATTCAAGCTGACAAGCACGGCTAGACCGCATACTTAAGTCACATCAAGGAGAAGTCAAATATACAAAATATTTTAGAAATTTTCTTTACTCCATGAGAAAAAAAATCCTAGCCTGGGTACCTGAGGTAACTAGGTAATGATTCATTTTGATGTCACGGATAAGGCCTTTTTGTTCAATTTCTCACCTTGCCTCTGAGGCCATATGTGCAGGCCTCCATTTTGCATCGAGACTAATTCGAACATGTTTAGCTGTGCTACCAACAGCAGGCTCTAACAGCAACAGAAGTACGCTGACAAGACCCAGACAAGTCCACCGGCGTGGGACGCACTAGAAAGAAAGCATGGAACATTTCCAAATTTAGTAACCATTTTACCAATCTAAAATGTGTTATCAACAGAAAAGCATCAGAATACAGAAATCATTATTCGCTAGGAAGTATTACTAACAGATTAGACTGTATTGCTAACGAGTACCATAATACAGTCGAACTCACTTCATATCCCACAAAGCCGATTTCCACTTGCTAGTTGCCGTACAAACTCTCATATTCTTACCTTGCTTTACATTCCCTCGGATAATATCCCATCTTCTTAATATCCCACTATTTTCTTCCAAATTTCCTGCGAAACTCGCTTATTGTCCCATTATGAAGATGACATACAAATGATACAACGTATGTAAACTCTTTGGAACATTTTGCATTGAAGGACTCAGACAACATGTCATTTGCTGGTCTACCAGAGTCACAGCTGGTTAATTGTGTTACTGTTAAAACTAATGCTACTTTGTCGTTAACTGAGATGTTCTTCTTTGCTGCTGCTGAAATGTTTATAATGCTATGTTAAAACAAAGGAAATGCTTGTTTATACTTAGTCCGGTTAATATGATAATATCCCATTTCGCTTTATATCCCATTTTTGGTCTGTGGGTCTGTACGAAGGGCGGTATATTAAGCAACTTCGATTGTACATATATTGGCCTGCGGAAATTTTATAGGTATAAAAACCATAAGATTAAGAACCTAAGTCCTATTGGCGGCTTGGCCTAGATAGGCTATCCAATGCTAGGGCCTATCTCGCTATCCTTCCTGCAAGAGCTCAAAATTGTTCAACTATGACGTATTAAGCGGCACAGTATTGTAAACTAGTAGAAGTTCTTGCACTACTTCAAGTGACACTGTGGGAGAATATTTTGCAAATACATTCAGGATAAATTTCGGCCCAATTCCAATTTGCGACAGGCTCGCAAGAACAGGTAGAGCGGCAGAGAAATGCGCTTGTTACTTACTTCATAGCTCATTTCCGTAACCAGCGTAGATAATTCCGCGGCTTCAGTTGGTGAACTTGAATGCTAGGTGTGCATACAGCAAGGTAATGCCAGTTGAAGATTTCAATACGTTTTGTTTTCTTTCACAGGAACCGCGAAGGAGACGTGGATGATCGTCCATGAAGGAGCCTCGCTGGACAGAATTGGCGTTTTCATTTCATAATTATTGGCGAATTGAAAAGGAAGTCTTTATATCTTTTTGAAAGGTTAGCAATCTTTTTCATAGATTTTCATCTGTAGACTTGTTTTCATCCTGATTTTCGGTTTATCCCCAGCCAAAATGGCGGAGGGCTGCTGCAGGTGAAGCGAGGACGACTGATCAAGAACTCGATATCAAAGACGACATGCCATGTCTAATTTCACTGCTAACGAAGATACACCTGCTCTTCAGACTGATAAGATGACTAATCATTCATTTCCAAAATAATATGCTGTTTTCTTCACATCCAAATAACCAATCTGCGTTACAAATTATTTTGGATGGAAGCTGAAGGTATGGAAAGAGTACCCAACGTGCTTGTTGTTGGTGCAACATGTCTGGATATCATTAACTTTTGTGATGGTTATCCAACTGAAGACTCTGACTATAGAGCTGAACTTCAAGTTTGGCAAAAGGGAGGAAATGCTGCAAATACATCCGAGGTTTTAAGTCAATTGCACGTCAAACCGTGGATTATGAGCAACATTGGTATGAAGCACCTCTCAGGAAAGTTCCTTCTGGACGAGTTACGAAATTGTGGAGTCGATTCGTCCTTGTGTCGACTACAGGATATGTATGGATCTCCAACTTCTAATTGTGTTGTTAACAACAACAATGGCTCGAGGACAATTGTCCATTGCCGTAATGGTCTTCCAGAATTGACATACAGCGATTTTGATGCAGTTGATTTGAGTTTGTTCGATTGGATTCACATGGAAGGAAGAGGATTTCCTGACGTGCTTGAGATGCTAAATCGAGCTTCAGAATTCAAGAATTCCCATGTCTCTGATTCACAGCTGAGAATCCTGTCGTTTGAGCTTGAGAAACCAAGGTTTTTGTCAAAATCTATTGCTGGCTCAGTTTTGAAATCAGCTGACATTGTTTTTGTGAGTAAAGATGTTGCCCGTTGTTTTGGTTTCTCTGATGCTAAAAGTGCTGTGAGAAATTTGAAAAATGTTTTAAATGTTACAGAAGCAAAGTCTGCTATCATTTGCCTGTGGGGAGAGCATGGTTGCGATGCTGTGGATGCCGCTGGCTGTCATTATCATGCTGATGCTGTGCCGATCACAAACATTGTAGACACCCTTGGTGCCGGGGATACATTTATAGCTGCCTTCATTTCTAAGTTATTGAAAAATACCACTATCTTTGATGCTATGAAGTTCGCATGCAAACTGGCCTCAATCAAATGCTCCCAGCGCGGATTCAAAACTTTAGCGTTGTAAATCAAGTATGTCAATATTCCTTATTTCATGACATCCACTCCAATGCGCGCAAGACCGACCATCTTCAAGCATTAACCGATGATGTGCGCATACCATGCACATGTCAGACTGTCATATATTTATATCATTTGTATTTATGTGATGTTTTGTCAGTTGCAACAAGCATTTCAAGAACAGAACTCAAACATCAGGGTGTATATTGAATCCTTCTACATTTTGTAACGCCAATGAATGTGTCGGGCAAATCTATTATTGATTTTGGTCAAGACATGCCTCACATGATAATCTCACTACACAACTACAAATTGTTATCCAGATGTTAATTGATGAGCAACGCCTGTACAGTTGATGAATCGGGATTCATTTAAAATCCATTGGATCCGGATTGGATAGGGTCTTTATGATTCGGGTAGCGAATGAGCATTCCGTAGCCAGATATCTGAGTTCTGGAGGATTCGACACTGCCTGACAAAGCCAGCATGTGTGGCTTGCATGCACACAAAATATGCCTGCCAGAGGTCTTCCAACCATGCAAGTAACAGGGCTAAGAGGTGGTACAGTGAAACCTGTCTATAATGGTCACCTCTGGAACCTGAAGAACATGACCTTTATAGACAGGTGGCCATTCTGTTCTGGTTGATTTCTATAGAAAGTGTCATTTTGGGGTTGTGAAGAGTGGCCTTTATACACAGGTGGCTGCTCTATAGAGGTGGCCACTAATACAGGTTTGATTGTACAGTTGCAGAACCCAGCACATTATAGATGCGGTTTGGAGAACTCCCCTGCAACTCCTCCGTGTAGCACCATTAAGGGCAAAGAGGAGGTCGACCTGCCAAGGATCACCCGAACTACGCTGGCCCAACTGCGCTCCGGCTTCAGCAGGACACTTAACTCATATATGCATCGGATCGATGAGGCCGTCGCCGACATGTGCCCGTTGTGCGAGCACACGCCACACAACACCGCGCACCTGTTCGACTGCCCGCGCAACCCGACGGACCTCACAGCACTCGATCTGTGGAAAAAACCCAGGGAAGCTGCCGCATTCCTGGGCTTGCCGGAGGGTTAGGACGCCTGACGACATGAGACGAGAGGATGGGAGAAGCTAAATGATGATGATGATGACCATGAAGGGCTGTTGGCGTTTTAGTAAGTAATGCATCGGTTGTGTATATAAGCACTTGCAATAAAACCCAGAATGAAAACAGCAACCTCAATCCAATGTAGAATACTTCATTGGGCAAACTAATACATCTCAAAAGAAGGTTAAGTACATCAAAATGAACACTGCAAGCAAACAATCTTTAATATACCACTGTTCTTGTAGCGTCACAGTCTGGCAAAGTCAATACAAACGCATTACAGACATGAACGAAATATCAGACAATGAGTGCTTTGGCCAGTACAGAAGTACATCAGAAAGTCATCTGATAGTTTTTGCTATGGAGATGTGGAGCAGGGTGCACTATCGGTCCCTGCTGCGAGAGCGTCTCCTACCACGGAAGCGAGGTGGGCTGCGAGATCTAGATCTACCTCGACGACGTGGAGGCGACCGTCGACCAGGCGAGAATGAACCAGACCTGCAAATAAGAACATAGCATCAGTGGCCACAAAGAACAATGAGAAAGTTCTCAAACCCTCTAAAGCAAGCGATTCGTAATGGCAGAACAGAGTGAAAATAAGTCAATCCAGTGCTTACATGCGCCGTCCACCACCAACTCCACCACCGGATCGTTTCCTGCCATACAGTTGCCTCCTAAAAATATAAAGGAATTTTTATCAGGTGACATACATTTCGGCAAAGTGAAAACTGTTTGAACTATGATACAGTCGTACCCAGCTAGTACCTCATCAATGATGCAGCTCAACTGTTCGACATTAAGCAGATGAATTAGCAAAACCAGTATGGGAAATGGAATTTAACCAGTGTGGGTAAGAAACACTATGGGGACATTATCCACTGGGATAATAACCAAGTTCAACTGTTCTTCTCGTGCAACTAAGGGGTTTCAGTAAATTGGATTATCAAGCACAGCAATTAAACAAAGCAAGCACAATAGCCTACTTAGCAGTTCACTAAAAGTGACATGATCATTAAACTCATACAGCAATGACTAGCATGGAGTCAGGCCGAAGCTGGAACGTGAGAACCATGTGGGAGTTGCTCTAGAAACGCACGCATCTCTCCTGTTGTACAATTTCACCAGTGATCCTTGGGACCAGGGCCCAGGCTCCCTTTCTCAGATGCAGCCACACAAATGGTGAGTTTAACTTCCTTTAGATTTCATACAACAACATTGCCTCACTCACCTTAGCTCCCGAGAAATGGGTTTCAGATGCATGAAGTTACAGAATCCACCTCTTGTGCATTCCCTAGGTAAATAAATTGATAGATTCTATATTTCATCATGATAACAGAATTCAGATATAGGACGAGTAAGCTAACAAACAACTGATAAAATAGACACTAGCTAGTCAGATTTGTTTCGCAGCTTGAGCAAGTGCCGTATGCTGTGCATTGTTTCTCCGCTCAGCTACAGCTCCCACGAGACTGAAATCGATCATTTTTAATTAATCGAGCACAACTGCTTGCAAAGGTAAGGACAAAAAGTTCAAGGTGCCCATTCCACAGTGATAATTCATCAAAATTTCAGAAAACATAGCTCCGCTGCAAGACAGCTTTATCAAAAAAATGGCTCTATTCGGTTCTGAGTCAACTTGCATTGTTCAACTATTTTTTCACAAATTAAATTAAAAAAGCAATCGATCAAATTCCACATCAAAGGCAAATTTGTAAAAGCTACACAAGGGTTCACATCTAACAACCCTTGCAAAGCCACTTCACAATTCCAGATTACATTTTTTTTGTCTAAACCAGTGCTGAGGATCGCCAGTCAACCAGCGATCATAAGTGCAGCAAGTGGATGCATCTGCACAAAATAGCAGTCAAAACCAGACAGAGTACAGTTGATTGTTATAGAATACGGTTGCTACAAAGATATTCAACATTTGCAAATATACAATGATTGAATGTACAATCTTACCCCATTTCATACTGACGACAGCACGCCTCTCTGGAACAAACACAAAATAAAATAAAATTAAGTTACAAATTACGAGCCCAAAAATAATTAATCAAATTAATCCCTGTCAAAATACAGAAAATCGAATTTGCAGCTTGTGATACGTCACAAGTTGCAACGAGCGCAACATCCCTGCAAATGTACTACAGTGAAACCTGTCTATAACGGTCACCTCTGGGACCTCAGAAAAATGACCTTTATAGACAGGTGGCCTTTCTGTCCAGGTTGATTTCTATAGAAAGTACCATTTTTGAGTTATGAAGAGTGGCTTTTATACACAGGTGGCTGCTTTATAGAGGTGGCCGCTAATACAGGTTTGACTGTAGTACTAGAAATAAAACTGTTACAAAATTGAAACAAATACGCATAATAACTATTTACTCATGCATGAACCTGACATTTTTACATTGCTTCAGAATGTCTACAGAAATCAAGACATAAAGCGTTCAAATGACAGAAATTCAATTATCTGCAAAGTTGCACAATACAGCAAAAACTAACCTGAAGTCAGTGACGGGCGAAAGTTCGGCATAAATTGGTTGACCTATGAGAGAGCATGACGCCATAAGACCATGGTAATAAAAGTATCGATGACAAACCAAATGCATCTCAACATTAAATATATCCAATTATTGCGCACAAAACACTTGATGATGTCTACTAAGTTAAAAACAAACAAGTCATTGGTACTTAAAGCGCATCGCCATTTATGTCACACTGGAGAATGTCAAATGTAAAGTGTCCAGTAATATTTCCATTACGGCTGTTCAAAATATTGGACTCACTCATTTTGGGGATAATATGAGCGTATTTTGTATCGTCAGCCATAATATGCTAATACTTTGAACTTCATCAGAGTGGATCTATGGAAACTTAAGCTACTGTTTGAAATTGCTAAGAAATAGTGTAACATTTATATCGGACCATGTCGGAAACCTCTTCGGAGCTTTCATATTGGATTGGGCAAAACCAGAGCATATCGGGATACGGTAATTGTTATATCCAACCACACCAATATCAAAACTACAGTCTCAAACAGCAAACGGTGTGTCTAGAGGCTAGTACGCTTGTCGGTGTGGTCTAGAGGCTAGTACGTGTGGCTGCCAGTCAGGCGTACCGGGTTCGACTCCCGGGTCAGCCAACACATATATTCGTTGTCATCTGTGGTTTAATTGTCGAGGGCCCCAAGGGAGACAAGCAATTGGCTTATTGGGCTACCCTCGTTAAATAAATTGACATTCATTCATTCATTTCAAACTGAGGGGAGACTGAGGGGAAAAGGAAACAGACAATGTACAGACATAGATCTGAATTCATTTTCACTCAAAGGTGTGAACACTCCTTTTTCATTCTCTGTACAAAATGCGGATCATACAGAACAACAACAATCACGTGTGATAATTAATCACCCTTTGATTCTATCTCATCTCCAACAAATGTTAACAGGATATTTGGCATACATGCCTAAAGTGACCAACCAACGGACTAATAAAACGTGGTCTCTAAAGACAGATTGCAATATCTTAATTCAAAATGAAGGACATACCGTTGTACCATCTATTGTTCAAGTCAGCCACTGCTTTTTCAGCATCTTCTTCGAATCTGAACTTGATGTAGACGTTGCCTACCAAATGATCTCCAAGATTGTCACAGACATTCATCTCTTCAATCTCTCCATACTGCAATGGAATGAAACAGAATTCAAAAATCAGAACAGGTTGTAACCGTCTTTAGTACTGCTGGGTAATGCTGGGAGGTCATCAGGTCAATTATCTCAGAAAGCAAAAGGTAATCTTGCTGTTAGGGAAGTTCAAAAACAGTTTTAAAAAGTCTTGGTCCCAGGATCGAAAAAGACTTAACCCAGCCCCAATATCAGCTTCCCAAAGTATTCTGGCCATGCAATAAAAAAAATTTACCTCCTATCGACATTATTGCAATTTGTCACAATCCACAATCCACCTTAGATTGTGTTCTGGTATTCTTTTGGCAACCGTAGATGAAGGCAGCAGATAAACTTCCAATCAGTGTATTTCACATAACACGAGTTACTCTGCAATCAATAACTGAGGATTCCTTCTCAGGAGCTCCCACTTTATACTACAGGTATTTATAAAGACAATACAGAACATTCTAAAATAATTAACACTTACATGCAAACGACATAACTTTCTATTTATAGAACATCTAGAGTGTTCTGATGACATCATATACTACAAATAAATCACTTCTATTAATCCTTCTAGAGCATTATACAATATTCTAGATTTGTTACAAATCCTGTATAAAGTATAATTATCGGTTTTAGATTTTGTAACAGAAATAACATTTCAAGCGGGGTTTACAATTGTATGTAACGGAAAATTTCACAAATATCAATAAAAGTGTTTTAATTAATGCATTGTTGTAGACAGCGTCGGTCCTAGAAAAGGTATTGCTCGATGATTTGCAGACTTTGAGAATGAAGTTCTACAAATGACTTTGGCAAACCGAGGTCCTCATTCAACTTTCCTAATGCGGTAGCAAAGCACACATGTAGTCATTGCCGTGTTAAGCGTCGAGAGGGCCTAAAGCACTTTACTCAATTTTTAACGATTAAATAACCCGAAACTTACTACTGTTAACATGATCACCCATTGTCATATCAAAGATTTTGGTTTTGCTTACAAAAGGAAAATTGCACAAATTAACTCAGTAGCATTCTGCAGTTGATTGCAAACTGCATTAGATGTCAACATACTGTAAATTTGAATCTTTGAACTGGCATTGAGAGGAGCCTATCCAGACTGAGGGCCTAAAGCAGGTGCTTTGAGTGCCTACTTGTTAAAACGATCCTGCATGTAGTATCACACACACACACACAAACCTTTTCTTCCAATTCCAGGAAGACGTCTTCGAAGAAGCGATCATAATGCAGCTGTCCTTCAACGTCAGTCATGATACTTGCTGTTGACAAAAGACGATCCATTGATCTAACTCAGTGTTTCATGTCAACATGGAAAGATCAATCAATAAGAACTCAGAGTCTGAATGTTAGGAAATGAAAACACCAGCGTAAACCAACAAAGAGAAACGAACAGGCGCAAAGTTTCTTACTTGAGCCATCTGCAACAGCAGCCTGATTGGCCGGGTTCTGGTACATGTTCTGCATGACAATAGTCTGAGAAAGACAACCATAATAAATCAGTTAGTGAAGCAACCAGAAGTTGTGTCTGGCAGGGGTTGACTACATAAAAGGACTAGAAATGCAGATAAATATGCAGAACTATCTGGAAAGGTTTAATACGGGTACTTAGGGTAAACCAAGGCAAAATGACATCCGATCTTGCATAGACTAGAATGAGCTATTGCACTTAGTCTAGACGGATTCCAAGTTTATTTGACAAAGTACAAATCAAAACCATTGTTTTTGTTCAGATTAGAAGAATCAAACGTGCTGAGAGGTCATTATTAAGAATACTAAGGCAAGAACCGCACAGAATCAGATGTGCTGTGAGATCAATACTAAGAAAAAATAATAAGAAAAAATACTGAGGCAAGAAGCTCACATTTTTAACGAAGTTATGAATTCTTCTCTGCGGTTATAATTAGAAGAATGTCATGTTTCTAGAAAGTAATAATAAAATCATCGTTTTAATCATATTTGCTGCTCTTCCTTTATTGCTCCAAGTATTGCACACTCGGTCATGAGGTGAAGTGGAAAATTTATCCATCTCTGCTGTGGAGAAGATATTGCTGGAGTGTCTGCAGCTAGGAGCAAAACTGTGCTAGAAATTGCAAAATTGATACCGGTAGCACCTTTTTACATGCCTCCAACATATGTATTGTATGAGTTGAAATAACACACAGGGTCAGAGTTTGCTCTGTGGAGTTGGGGGAGGTTGACATAGTCAAAGGCATCCCCTAAAAATTTCTTTTTGTTATACCAAACAAACAATTTCTTGGACTAAAGGATTATTCAAGGCCTGTAACTGAATTGGTAAACTTGTCTACAAAAACGCTTGTTCAATCGAGTTTCCGAATTACAAAATAATGATTTTCGATATTGATTCTTAGGAGGGCCCTGCTGGAAAGTTTGTAGGTTACCCCGAAAGATCTTCGGCATGGAGCTTGCCTGTAATTTGGTAATTGGCGTGGCTCAGCCACGGAAATCTGAAGAACTTGGTACTGAACACTGTTAAAAATCCTTGATTTTGGCGTGGCGCAAGCTTGGAGCACCGCTGCCTGACGTAATCTTCGGCGTACGAAAAACGAACTTTCCAGTGAGATAGGAGGGTCCTGATAGATCACATTGTTATTGGACAATTAACGGTAGCCGTAAACCTGGCCTTAGTCTTAACCAAGCCGACTTTGTCGGAGTAGCTTACTTACGCCTTCCTTAAATTAGGTTAACACACAATGACACAAGGTCAAGGCGAACTCAACTCTCGAGCATGGTTGTGTCTTTGTGACTTTTTACTTTTGCATACACAAAGTTAGCTTGTAACATTTGCACACACAAAATAGGAACACGGCTACGTCATACCTGACTGAATGTTGGTTTATTATGGAGTCTAGAACATCGGTCTCCATGACGGCAAGCTCCAATCTTGAAGTAGAACGAGCAATTCACTCTGCGATTCAAAAAGATTACAAGTCAGTAGTCTTTATTTTCTTACAAATTTCAAGACAAATCTCTTGATTTGAGAGCCAAAAAAATACAGGGGAAAAGAGTACACAAATGAAAGAATATACAAGTATAACAACTTAGTATTAGGCGTAGTCGAGTAGGTTCACTTACTTGTCTTTCTCTGTTCCAAAAATCGATGCCAAATACTCCGCCATTTTGACAAAACGCACGGCGCGCTCTACCTCGTTCGCACACAGCCTCTTGTGTATAATGCTAATGAAAATGAAAAAATAATGCTATGTAATGTAATTTGTAATGTAATTTCAATATTTTGACAGTCGGCCTATTCACACGAATGTGATTTTCAATAGGGCACTG
>OFHS01002914.1:9322-31359 GCA_900245855.1 Calvadosia cruxmelitensis | reverse complement strand
TATATGATATAAATTATAATAATTATGAAAACAATGTATGAGTGTTTATCATCACACGCGCCTTAGAGGGAATGTTCTGGAAGACGTCGTGATCGCCATAGGCCTTAAAAGCAAATCAAAATTGAAGTTTATTAAGGTAGCAGTTTTGATGGCAGGTTTACTGACGTTCTCGCCATTCAGCATGGCAATGACACCAGCATGCGCCTGAGGGCTTGAGCAAGATTTCTAATCTGTAATTTGGACGACATGTGGTGGCTTTTAATTTAATAGCCGTAGTGACCGTAATAACAGGCAACGATAGCCCACCGAGGCGTCTACAGTCAACCTGTCTGGCCATGTCACTAGCTGGCGGGGCTCATGGCCCCAAAGACCTCACTCCACCCTCCCAGTAAACACAAGACTTCTTCGACGTACCCACAACTCAAGAGACGTGGTTGGGCGTATTGAAGTCGGCTTCATCAGTCAATGTAACCTAATCAAACCCCAATTCGATGTTACGCTTTGGTATGTACGTGCGAATCTGATTCTCGAGTTGGTGAGAAATCAACAAACAAATGCCAGCTTTCATATTGAAACGCCTCTACAGTAAGGTATTCTACAAGTAGAAAATCTCTGAAAGTCTTAGTAAGTTTTTCCAAATATCATGAAAAGTCTTCGAAAAATCCGCAAACGCGGATAAAAGGTACCAAAGAATCTCAAAACAACTTAACAAAAATTGGAATCAAATTGAAAGTTTTTGAAGAAGCTCTTAGATCTTGAAAAAAACACACACACATAAAGTGATGAAGAAACAAGTAAGAAAATCTTGAAAAAATTCCTGAAATTTTGTAGTAACCCTAACAACCGGTAACAACTACTGTAGAATTTTTTATGAGTAATTTACCCTTCCGTCGTGAATTTCTCGAAGCATTTGAAAGTCAATAGGATGCGAAACACTCCTTGCAATTCTGTAAGTGTGAAGCGTTTCGCACATTCTTTCAATCCGACAAGCCCTCAAGTTTGAGACATTTCGTCTGAAAAAGAAACATTACAGTTCTGACCAGTGTTATAATGAATTCACTAAATAATCATTGAGGGACAGCAAATTCAATTTTAATGTAAAACACTGGTAGTGATTGCGTGGACGTGGGAATGTTTCGATAGCGAGAGTAAAATCTCTCGAATTCTAGTTTGTTAACCGGATGTTTACGGAGCGATGCGTCCGGAGGTACAGCACCCTCCAGGGTCCGTCTGGTTTCAAGTGGAACTGAACTCACAAAGCGGTGAATTCAAGGTGTGATTTGAAAAAAAATAAAATAACATCACACAGCCCTTGGTCATGCCGCTACAGATAAATCGCGTCTTGTAGACGACAAAATCAATTAATTTGCTTCGCATTATTTTATTTTCCTAGACAGCGCGTGGCCGCGTGTTATATTGTCAGCTACAGACGCATGGCGAGAACGGAATATATCCAGCAGTTTCTTTCGCCCGTTGGACATGCAACAAATATCGTGTAACAGGATGGTCAAACACAAACGACCTAACCTGCGACCCCGGTTGTAAACGAACATTGCTATAGATTGCAAACTGTTTCTGAACATTACTTAAAATACACCCATTAGTTTAGGACGTTAGCATTCTTTCACAATTGACGAGTGGCATTTTATATTTTGAAGAGCGCTGTCAACACAAATTAGATATGACGTATTGTCGTTATTTGCTGCGTTGGGAAGGAGAGGAAGTGAGGTTTGATTAGCGAAGTGGTGGCAGATTCCAGGCGGTCGGTCGTTGCTCGTCAGGGTGCTGTTTCTTGCTACCTCACACCGTTTCATCGGCTGGTCGAGTATGTTGGCTGTTGGCGGATGACAAAATCTTTGCTGCAGTGGACTTCTTATCGTGTCAAATTAATTCCCATCAAAACTTGGTTGCTCTTTTATTGCGTTAAAGTGGAACTGTAACTTTGCGCGAGCTGTTTGTCGCGTCTTTGAAAGACTGTCCGATCTGCTGTGATTGTGTCGACTTGGTAAAGAAACTTTGAAGGGTTCCATGACTTTCCGTCTTTGAAAGCTCAGCGTTTGTTACTACTTCAATGATGAGGATACGCCTGTTTTTAGCGTGTGTGGTATTGGTATTGATAACCGGTTGGACTTCGGCTGCCGAGGAGTTGACCAAAGGTAAGAGCAAACCGCAATTTTGTAATTCAGATGGACCCGAACTAGCAACCCTTCGGGACAATTTACTGTATTATAGATTGAGGTACCACTTGGGGTAAAAAGAATTAAAAACACCTGGCAGAAGATGAAGGAAGTTAGACTTTTGCTGTTTTTTAGCAATAGCGC
Organism: Calvadosia cruxmelitensis; assembly: GCA_900245855.1. Classification (NCBI taxonomy): domain Eukaryota; kingdom Metazoa; phylum Cnidaria; class Staurozoa; order Stauromedusae; family Kishinouyeidae; genus Calvadosia; species Calvadosia cruxmelitensis. The sequence goes on along the minus strand of OFHS01002914.1, from coordinate 29,038 downwards.
TGATAAATCGGACAAAATCACATACGCCTATTGATTTTTCAGACCTTACTTTTGAAAATATCATTACATTGGGAATGATTTGTTTTGGATTTGACTTGTAATTTTGCCTCCTCCACACGAGCTTAAAAAATGTTTGATTTATGTTTGGCAATCGAGATATCCGCACCAAGGAAATCTCAGCAGACAGCAGCTTCGAGCGGAAGTGTGCTTTAATGCACGATGGCCATTCAAGGAAGGCGGTAGCGCTCGGTGTTTGAGAATGTAATTTATCGGAAACCCACAAAGCTGTATAGGGTTCCAGGATTTTACAATGATAAGGCTCAAATTTCTATCACTTTTTATTGCGAATGAGACGAGATTATGTTTGTAAACTACTTTACCACTTCCGATTTAAAAAAAATTAAACTTGAGAATTCTGACAAAAATCTTATAAACGATTGTAAACTTTGTAATGTGAATCTTTCCTCCGCATAAATTGGATAAGTTAAGGCCTACGTCTACTACTGATTAATTGTGATTCCACACAAGCGGCCGATGGCGAAGGACTGAATTGCGGGCGTAACTAAAGCAGACAAATCGCTCTGATCTCACCGTGCATGAAACCGTCCACAAATCGATGTATCTGGCCCATCATGAGTTTTTGTGTATTCATGCTGTTTGTTGATCCAATCTTCAACTGCATGTGATTATTTTCTATTTCCGGTCACCCCGTTAATTGGCTGTTTCATTTGCGGAGAGATGCCTTGTGAGAAGTCCCATTGTATTGCCAGAGACAGCGCCATTTGTAGGCTGCTAATGTCTGGGCTCAGCAGTTCTGTAATTATTCGACTCAAATTTCTTCTTGGTTTACTTTCCAAATTGCCCTGTGCCTTGATGTAACCTAAGTTCTCTGTTGTTTATCTAATTTATATGTGTGGAGGATTTTTAGAGTGGTTTTGTTTGAACCCCCAAATTTACGAAACTGAATTTTAACCCTTGTCCTGCTCATAAAATTAGTTAAATGAAGACTGGAAGTTGCTTTATTGATTGCTGATTGGTTGATCGCCAGGGACTAATTATCTTATTGGTTATATGTTGCAACTTTTGACTTGTTTCTAAAACGTGTATACACGTCAATAGCAGGACAAGGGTTAAAGATCTCTAAACTGCATTTAACTCTTCCTGGATTAAATTCATGGTTGTGTGCACTAGGTATCATGTGAATGCCAGTAGCACTTAGCTACACATGCATTCTAACTTAGACGATACAGTCAAACCTGCATTAATTTAGCTGCCACCTCTATAGAACAGCTTCATGTCTATAAAGGCCACTCTTCATAACCCCAAAATGATAATTTATATAGAAATCAACCTGGACAGAAAGGCCACCTGTAGCTATAAAGGTCATTTTTCTCATTTTCCAAAGGTGACGGTTATAGACAGGTTTCACTGTACTCCCAAATGGTTGAGCATGTCTTCATCATCATCATCATCATTGTGACGCTCTCACGGGGTGGCGTAAGACCATGCCCGGGGCGTTATTGTGATGCCAGAATGTTTGCCTTAGGTGGCCTCCCTGCCTGAATGGCTCAGTTGTTGGTCCGGCGCTAACTATCCTTGCCAACGGAGTATCTGGTCGTCTGCTACTATGACCGAGGAGTCGCTTCTGAGCATGTCTTGCAAAGTTTATAATTAGCAGAAGAACATGTCTCTTTTAAATATCTATTATTTCATGAACGCATTGTGGTAGCCTGGTAAGCAATCAAGCCATATTGCAAGTAAGTCGTCAAGCTACCTTCTTGTGGCCCTCTCAAGCATAACTGTAGGATACTGCGTTCTTGCCCCTTGATGACACTTGCACCGTCGGATGCGACCCACCCGACTCCGCCTTTGAACGCTCTTCTCCATCATAGTACTCATTTTCACAGCTAGTCAGCCTATATATTATCAGATGTAGCTGCATATTGTAACCCACCTACATCTCAAAGGGGGTGAAGTATTGTAGCCTGGTAACCAGTCCTCGGTCGTGACCATCTGTGCGACTGTTCGTGACAGGACTGGCATTCCAATACACAATGATCGACTGATAGCACATCTCTTGTCTCATCTCGTTACCTCGACCATCTCCTGCTACCTCAAATCGTGATTTCCCACTGCAGATTTGCTTGATATCAGATGTTCATACCATATTCAAATGCAATAGTGTATCCTCTCTTTCTTGTGCACCAAGTGGAACTGCTGTTGACATATAAAAACGACACGGAATGAAGACATTGTTTTAGTTCTAACATAGGCGATTTGCAAATCGTTTTCCACCGAAGCATTTTCAATCACAATCAAGATCTAGTAGTCATAGATCTATTGCATTAATTACTTGTGTTACGTACTTCAGCAAAGTAATTTAGACTTATGCACTCTTTTTGTATAGAAAGGCTGGGCTCAGTGTTCAAACATTTTTAGCAAATGCAATTCCTCATAAAGTGTCATGTTGAACTCCATGTTGCGAAACACTTTTATTGCTAGCAGAAGAGCAATTGTGATGCCGCGAGCAAAAGCAAAAAATTGAATTAATCTCACCATCAAATTTTTTGTTGAATAATCATTTGTAAAATTATGGTCAGAACTGTCTTCAGCGACCACCCAAGGGCTGATGAAAGTGGTCTCGCAAGCGAGGTGGTCGCTCAATACAGGTGTAGCTGCTAAGACAGGTTGACTGTATTGTTTACATAGATTGTGTCAGTGATGGCTTATGACTGCTTTAGATCTTGCGCTAGCTCCTGATGCTGTCAGTCATCTTATATATTGTGTGGGTTTGCAACTTTGAGCACAGAATGTTGAATGCAGTGACGGCATTTAGTAATTGATGATAATTTAATCTGGCAATGACACTGCTTAAACGAGAACTGATTCAATTACAAAGAACGGTGATGTTTATACAAGGTCATTCACTATAACAAGAACACAGAAAGGCACAAACACTAGTCTTGAAAAGCTGCGAACGCTACACAACAAGTATTGCACAACATGGTTACAGCCCAATAAATAATAAACAAACGAATACATCAAAATAAACTACAAATAAATGTCACAGTAAACAACAAACATGCGTCACAGTAAACAACAAACATGCGTCACAGTAAATAACAAACAAATATGTCACATTAAAAATAAACAAATACGTCACAGTAAATGATAAACAAATACGTTACTTACAGCAAACAGCAAACAAAGTAACAAACACATAGTAAACAACAAACAAACATGTTATAAGCAACAAACAGATATTTCATTAAAAACAAACAAATATTTCACAGTAAATGACAAACAAACATGTCACATTAAAAACAAACAAATATTTCACTGTAAATGACAAACAAACACGTCACATTAAAAACAAACAAATTTTTCACAGTAAATGACAAACAAACACGTCACAGTAAACAACAATCAAATATATCACGCCGACAGAGTATTCATTACATCAGCACAAATGTCACTGTTCCAATACATTGCTTTGGCTTTTTATGAACAAATTTGAATTTCAAATGAGTTTAAGGCACCATGATGTCCTATTGTCCTTATTGTTTATCATTGATATTTATTTTCTGTTGCAGGTTGTATGCACAACGGTCAGAGCTATGAAAATGAAGAAACACGACAAGAGGACTGCAACACATGGTAAACAATAAACTACACTACTTGTATCCAGCAAAGAGGATTATTTGAATGATCATTTCTGCAAGTCGTAACTTTCATGTACAGTGAAACCTGTGTATAATGGGATGGTCACCTTTGGGACCTGACGAAAATGACCTTCATGGACAGGTGGCCTTTCTGTCCAGGTTGATTTCTATAGAAAGTGTCATTTTCGGGTTACGAAGAGTGGCCTTTATACACAGGTGGTTTCTCTACAGAGGCGGCCACTAATGGAGGTTTGACTGTAGCTAGTACATATTTTCTCATTAACGCCGTAGGTATGCAACAGAGCATTTAACACCAGACACCCACATGTATCAACCGATGCAATGAACTGATTTCAAGTAAACAGACATGTTTGTTAGAATGCTTCTATGATTTAATACGGCAAAAATTTAAAGAAAATACCAAACAGATGAAAATGTAGTAACTAAACATGAATTATCGAATTACTATATCAGATTATATACGAATGTAATTGGTAATATGCTGCAGATTACAGAATTACAAGGCTATGACATGAACATGAGATTGCATATTGCAACATCAGACATCTTATTCACCTTGATGCTGACAAACTGACTTACTTTATATTACTCCGTCGCTAATTTATTTTAACTCTGTAACAAAACCTTATTTTCATTTCTGTAATTATTTTCCAGTAAAGATACATGCATGCCGATTAATACTTGTGTGTTTTTTATCCATTAGTTCTTGTTTTGATGGTGCGTGGGCGTGTACAGAATTAGCATGTCCTGAGCCCGCTATCGCACCCTCAAGCGAAGTTCAGCCTACCCCAGAACCAGAGAGAAAACTCAACGGCAGTGAGTAAACAGTGCAATACAGCTTCAGTAGATAATTGCTATCACGTTGGTTGATGGCACTCATTGGTTTCTACACTATGAACTGATACTGTGGGAAATCCATGTGAAAAGTCACTCAATTTTCAATTTCACATGACTTCTTGCTCTTTTTTCAATTTCACATGAATTCTTGCTCTTTTTTCAATTTCAAATGCACTCTCCCATAGATTGTCATATGTCTCTTCATATGGTTCTTGTTATTTTAAATTGTTTTTCAGATCATGCTTTCCATTGCACATAGTTTTCACTGAAGGGTTACCTGTTATCATCCAACTAGGATCCATAGACTCATAGCGATAGCACATGCGCACACTCTCTCTGTCCCTCTCTCTTTGAGATTCCACTCGTTTCCTTTCCTCTATGTAATATGGCGGCGAAGCCGTTAGTCGAATTTTAAATGCGAAAAGTTAAGCAGTTGTCGAGAAGCAGAGCGTGCGATTGCTCCCATTCAGAGAAAACAACCTTCCTGTTGCGATATTTGTAAAAGGGAAGCGTGGAAAAGTAACGATCTCGGCAGAGAAGAGCTCAACGGAGGACGCATTTCGAGGGCACTTACAGACAGACAGACACAACGACAGACAGACGACCTAGTGCGTTTAGTATTATGGGATATGTTGATACAAAGTCAACTATTGTAACAACTCGTTTAACCTTGCATTTCTATTCTGTATGAAGGCATAATAACCAGACCAAGTAAAAACACCAATTTTCCTCACTTAAAACTTAATAACGTAATTCCATCAACATTTCAGCAGCAGCAGAGGAGAATCACGTGGAGAACTTATCAATTTACAATCTGATAGTTGATGGAGATACAATCAGCCACTGACTCTAGGCAACCGATAAGCGACACATTTTCTGGATCCCGCAATGCAAAGCTTTGTAATGTTTGCATACATTGTAAGGCTTTGGAACAATAGGCAATACTTGAACAATATTCAGGAGAAAGTAGTGCGATATTAAGCGAGATTAGATACTATCCAAGAGGATATAAAGGAAGGTAAGAGTATCAGAGTTTGTATGGTGAATAAAAATGGGAATAGGCATTGAGGAATATCAAGCGAGATGGGATATTAAAGGAGTTCGACTGTAGGACCAGATCATGAATAATTTCTTTTAAATCAGTGCTCAGTTTTATTTGTGAGGTTGTCAAGAACAAAGCAAGATGCATTGTTTTTATTAAAATGTTTTTTGCTTTTTTTATTTGTTTGTTGAGTGAGGTTATGTCTAAACATGATCTGCTTGAAAGCCTTGAAGGTCCTTATTGTTCTCACTTGTGACTTTCTGTTGTGAAACATGAGGCAACTTGCAGATAACAATTCCAGCAATGACAAGAATGTATTTCGCAATGGATTTCTTTAGATCTTCCTCGCACAAATCTTCACTATGCAGTTTTAAGCAACTTCATTCTCGTGCATAATTATTTTCTCTTTCTTGATACAGCGTGTTATCACAATGGAATGACGTATCAAGCTGGCGATTCAAGAAAAGAGGATTGCAACACATGGTATGTATGATTATTCCGTTTATTTGATATTAGAAAACTCATCTACATTGATAAATTTTTTGGCATGAGTGTTTGATTTGGATACCTTCTATTAAAACCATGAAATTCCTAGCGTCCCAGCCATATTTATCGTGGTGCAAAGTCTAGTGTTGCGTGCGATTTGCAGCCACTGCACAAATTATGGTAAAGCAAATGTTCCAGGATCTTGCAGGCAGTAGCAATGGCGAGGAGCTGCTGCTCACATCCCACCATCAAGGCCAGCCATGTGCGTAGCAATGAGATTGGTAGCAAGAATGTCCTGCCTGATGACACACCACACCTGCTTTGCCACAATGAGACCAGCCTCCATTACGCCCTATCGCAGTTAGCACTATGGTGTGAGTCTAACCTCACCTAAATTGCATTTAGCTACATTTAATAAAACCAGTCGCTATATAAAATCAAATAGTTGTGTTCCTAAATGTAATGATAGAAATACTCAGAGTAATTTACTCAGTCACTGTAGTCGGAGTAAACATTGGCAGGATTTGCTACTTTGCTGAGTAAATAAAATTTGTGTTACTCTTACTTTGGATCAGAGTAAAAATAATTATTGCAAATGATCTTACTCTGAGTAAAAGTAGTTCTGAAGTATCGCTTGATTTTCGATACAGCTTTCATTGTTTTTGTCATTAAAACATTCTCTTAACTAAGGCAAACCATGGCTGAATGAACCACGTTATTACTTTCAAATAGCATCAGCTTCAACGTTCAATCTCTTACAGTACCGCAACTAAGCACCCGTAACACTGCTAAGTCAACGAAATTTCTACAAGTGCTTACCAATACTGTGTACTGTCAAATCTGTATTAGCTGCCACCTCTATGGAACAGCCACCTGTATATAAGGGCCACCCTTCATAACCCCAAAATGACTTTCTATAGAAATCAACCTGAACAGAAAGGCCACATGTGCCTATAAGGGTCGTTTTCCTCAGGCCCCAAAGGTGAGCATTATAGACAGGTTTCACTGAATACTGTAAGCTAGACGAGGATGGACACTGGACAGTCATGGCTGTTTCTCTTTATGTGGGAGGCGAGGCATAGTGACTTGCAGCAATAGTCCATATGTCTAATTGGCAAAACAGTTTTCCTACCGGTTTATGTTCAGACCCTGTCTGGTCCCGTAAAGTGTATTTTGTGTTTCCTTTCTTCAATATTTGCAGCACATGTAATGGTGTTGGTTGGTTATGCACAATAAAGGGATGCCTCACACCAATGCCTGAACCGGAACAGCCACCACCTATTGGTAAGTGATGCCCTTGTTTGTAATTAAACACAAATGCTAGCAAAATCTTCCATATTCAATTTTCCTGGAAAGACTGACAATGCTGAATTGGGTTCAATATTAATATCAAGATCATTGGGGTGTGGCGGTCTCATCAGGCATTTACCTCAGCACTCAGACCTCCAATCAGCGCCCTCCGTCAGCGCTATAAATGTCTTGTATTTCGTAATGTCGCTCTCTTGCAATCTGTACTCTCGAGCCATCGGACTGGCTGGCTACCCCGTCTTATTTGCAACAATTGTATATCTACAACATCATCCACTTGCCTCTGTCCTCGATCAACGTCTCAACATACACGCTCTACAGGGCCAACCAGTTTTTGGCAAAGTTAGTAGCTGTTTCAAATTAATTAGTTTTATTTGCTGTAAAATGTAAATGATGTATTAAGAATTGTTTGGTGAAATTGCAATACACACCGGTTTCTCCATGGACTTTTCGTACAAATGTTCCAGCCTTGCGCAACCGGTAAACGTTCCAGGAAATCATGTAATTCGGCAGGTCGTACTTGCTTGGGTAATGGAAACATTTGATAAACATTCAAATTTTTGAAGGTCACTTTTCTGGGCTGGCTTAATTTACACTGGATTGGCAGGACATATATACAAGACTAGAGAGCTTAATTCAACAATTAGTAGCAGCGTAAAGTAAGCAATTTGAATACTATTTACTGTTTTTGTTTCAGGCTGTTCTCATAACGGATCGATTTATGCTTCTGGCACGTCTCGAAAGGAGGAATGCAATACATGGTTGGTTCCCTGATTGTTTCATTGATTGGCAGATGATTGAAATATTACACATCAATTTATTTAACGAGAGAACCTTAATAAACCAGAACTCCTGATTGACATTTTGGCAGCCACGCATTGGAGCCACTAGACTACACTGATTAATGGCACTGTACAGTCAAACCTGTATTAGCGGCCACCTCTATAGAGCAGCCACCTGTGTATAAAGGCCACTCTTCATAACCCCAAAATAACACTTTCTATAGAAATCAACTTTGACAGAAAGGCCACCTGTCTATAAAGGTCATTTTTCTCTGATCCGAGAGGTGACCATTATAGACAGGTTTCACTGTATGTATTGTAACAGTGTGTGTGTATTACGTTATTTTACATTTGAACTTGTCACCATCTGTGAGAAGTTTATGGTGGTGCTTGAGTTATTGCATGAGGTAGCAAATGCAGACCCCAATTGTAATACAGTCAAACCTGTATTAGCGGCCACGTCTAGAGCAGCCGCCTGTGTATAAGACCACTTTTTATAACCCCAAAATAACACTTTCTATAGAAATCAACCTGTACAGAAAGGCCACCTTGCTACAAAGATAATTTTTCTCAGATTCCAGAGGTGGCCCCTATAGACAGGTTTTATTGTATGGCTATGCGGGTAGTCAACATATCTCAACAAAGGAGATAATCTCCATGGGCTTGGAAAGGAGAGACAATTCATTTTGATTTCCACCATTAGAGACTACTGGTAATTAACCTGGAGATAGGCCATTGTCGTTATATATCGCCCGTATTATCGGAGCACTTTTGCTAACATTAACAGGTCTTGATGATGAAATGTTGTCAATCTCAGCTGAGAGCTGACTTTCATTTGACTTCGTTTTAATTTTGCTGCTGGTGGTAAATTCTTATGATATCCTAGATACAGTTTAGGTTTATTTATTGAATGGGTGGGTTTAGTAGATATCAAATATTTGCCAACCAGTCTTGCGTGACCACACCGGGACCTAACAAAAATGGCATGTTGAATGATATTAATTGATAAATTAAATTTCATTGTACCCTTGAGGGATTTTTTGTTAGTGGTCTCTTAGGACAGGTGTTTGTTTAAGGCAGGTTGCGCCTATTGCGGGTTAGACTGTATTTGACCTCATATAACATTTCCAATCTTCTCACAGCACTTGCGGCAATGGAACATGGGTTTGTACCATCATGGCTTGCCTAACACCAGGTATGTACCACATATAATTATGTGTATACAGATACAAAATGTATGTATGTGCTAAATTTGAGTCAGAGATGACATGAAAATTGAGATCAAACGATCTAATCTGTTCACATCATTACCGGTAACAATAGATCAACTAATCTGTTCACATGATTGTAAAATCAGATGTAAATCCAATTTCTGCTGATGATGAGATGTAAGCTCAAGCTACACCATCACTAAAACAAGAACAGAATTTGTTGCTATACAGCACAACGGACCCAAATTCCTCACGGTGAGCTCAAATTTGTCAGATTACTTGCTCTGTATGCATACGTTCAGAACCGCTGGTAGATGCGAGTAGAATTCGTAGCTGTTGGTGATTGGTCAAAACTGAACATTGAAAGAAAAGGTGATTAGACATTTTTAATTCTCAGTCATTGTTTGGATGAACAGTGCAAATATTGTTGAGTGTGATAGTCAAAGCAAGTACTTACATACTTACAATGCTAGTTACTTGCGACACACAGGTATATTGGTAATAATGTAGCTTGGGCTTTAGCATTGCTAGACGATCTTTCTTCACAGGGTAGTCATTGTCTAGATAACATTACAAAAGAATTCTAGAACTGGACTCGCTCAATCAAAGTATATTCTTTGAATTTAACCCTTGTCTTGCTATTGACGGGTATACACGTTTTGAAACAGGTCAAAAGTAGCAACACATGACCAATCAGATAGTTATTCCTTAGCAAGCAACCAATCAGCAATTGGTGAAGCGACTTCAAGTCTTAATTTAAATAGTTTTACCAGCAGGACAGGGGTTAANACAATGAGACCAGCCTCCATTACGCCCTATCGCAGTTAGCATTATGGTGTGAGTCTAACCTCACCTAAATTACATTTAGCTACATGAAACCCTATCCATGATGCAATCAAAACTAGGTTAACATTGCTGCATTTATTATCCAAAACATTTCCTCGCATTTGTGATGTTTGTAGCGATATGAATTCAGATGCAACTTAATGACAGTCATCATGAAGGACAAGAGGTACCCTGCCGTGCTATGGAATAAGCTAGTTTTAATTATGGCAAGTGGAATCCAACCCCAATTGAACATCTTTTTCGACTATACAATAATATAATGGTCATTTAAGACAGGTGGTCACTTATGACAGGTGGTCACTTAAGAAAGATTTGACTGTAATGGGATATTTAAGTGCAATATTGGACAATATCTGATGGTAAGTTAATAATGTTCAATTGATTGTTGGTTCAACAGGCTCCGAAGAAAGTCAGTGGAAGATTCTGCCAGTGTACAAATTTTAATTGCGAGAGAGATCAAGGAAAGATTTGTGGAGGTAAGCTCAGATCGACTACACTGTTTTAGGTCCAATTTAAGTGGCCTGCACAGCCACCATTGTCAATAACCACATCTCCAAGCTTGCCACCGGTGATAACGGACCACTTGCATTAATGATATATTGAAGGTTTAGAATTCCCCTCTAGTAAGAAACATATGTAGTTGCTGTTGTATATTATTCGTAATTATGCTAATCAATGTAAAGGTCAATCGTGTCTGCACATGTGCAATTGTTACTCGTACTTTGTCCACGTGTCTTGTCTAATTGTATTCACTTAAGCTTGGGCTTGTTGCCGCTCTCACATGCAATCCTTTGTCTCCTCGATGTTGTCATCCTCTCGGACGTAACAGTTGCATATTTAGTTGACCTTTTAAAACGTATCTAGGCTCTTTTATAATTAAAGAACATTATCTCTGATCTTTTGCGATCTTTTTTGCATTTATTTTGATTAGGTGTTGGACATGGTCGCTGTGAATGCAGCAAGTGCATCTGTGAAGGCATTTGGATCGGCAGCAACTGTGGTAAAAAGAATTGCACCAAAGTAGAACGAGATTGTTACAAGGATGGAGTAAGTTGGACTTGAATTTGTTTGATAATGAGTGCATACAATTCAGCCTACACAGTTCTGGCAATAGATGATGATGTAGTTATCTCATCAATCAATCAGATGCCAACTTTCGTTTGAAGCCTCCATGAACTAGGGACATTAATGATTGAAAGCTTGCTCCTTTGCACGTCTTTCCAAAATTCCAATTTATACGGTGATGACTGCCATTATTCGTAGCTGTCAACCATATTGTGTTTGGACCACAAGGCTGGGAAAATTTACATAACAAACAAACTGATGTCTAATCTTTGCAGCAAACAATAAGCGATTGACAGAATATTATTCCTTATAATTGTATGTTAAAAATGGCTGCTTAAATAGCCCATTTTTGATTGTCGCCTTTTGAATAACCACAATTGTACACAAGAGCATAGCAAAACTGAACTATTCAAAAGAAATGAGATTTCTAATAAAAAATTTCAATTCCCTACTGCTTTACCTGCTTGAAGAATATACAGTAGTAGCAAAAGTACAAGCTATTGAAAAGGTTAGCTGCAGTATAGAGGACTACTTGAGTAGCGCTGCACCCTGGGGTTGCACCGAACACACTAATTTGAACTGAACCCATCAGGCCATCACCGACCAATCTACAAATTAAACAACCGATCACGAACCGATCACCGATTGATCATCAAAGGAAATTGAAAACTGTTTTGTCAAAAGGACACTTCATTAGTATGTCTATCTCGAGTAAGGACCTGCTATTTTGTTCACAATTATTAATAAAGCAACCATGGACGGCTCTTCAGCACCGAAAATTGAAGTATTGGTTCAGTTTCGATGAATTGCTAGAGGCTTGAACACTATAGCAGCAAATATTGGCAAATTCAGCAGTCTCTTTGTATTGAGGTACAAGCTGACGGTGTGTATGATTGCATCATCTTGACTTTTGGTGAAAGTATGCATGTATTATTACAAAATTATGTGATCGGTTGCTTGTTCGTCCAGGCGGGGACGGGATCGGTTTTACCGATCAAAACCAATCACCGCTTGATCGGCCCTGATCAAACAACTTTTCGATCGATTGGTGCAGACTTAACCCTTGTCCTGCTATTGATGTGTATACACGTTTTCAAAACAAGTCAAAAGTAGCAACACATAACCAATCAGATAGTTAATCCTTAGCAAGCAACCAATCAGCAATTGGTGAAGCGACTTCAAGTCTTCATTTAAATAGTTTTACGAGCAGGACAGGGGTTAGTATGTCCACCCTTGATTGAGGAGAAATGTGTAACAATGGCACCCTATTTACCTCGTCAATTGTTAGGGGATACGTTTCCTCAGTATTACTACCTATGATCTTTGATGACAATTGCATTCCTTAATATTGAAGAATGTATTAATTGAAAACCTAAGCGAATGTGTCTTGTTTTTTTTTATTCCAGCTTGAATGTGGTGGACATGGAAAATGCAACTGTGGCGTCTGTAGCTGTGATGCTGACTACAGTGGAAAGCACTGTGAAAATTGTCCGGTAAGTTTTTCTTTATTACCAACGATGATCGTGTGGCAATCGTATCAGGCATTTATGTCAGCAATCAGACCGCCAATCAGTGACTTCCATCAGTCGCTATAAATGTTGTATTTTGTGACGCTGTTCTCTTGCAATGTGTACCCTTACTCCCTTACGTTATCTTCCCTCCACAGTCATAATTATATCTATTCAGCATTACACCTCCTCCCTTCCTACTTTTCTACTTCCCAATGTTTATATTTTAGTTTGCTATGCAGTCAAATTCACTTCCAGCTTCTTCACTCAATTGGATCGCCATACAATCGAACAAGCCGCTTGATCGGACCAAACATGCAAAAACGAAGAGTCATTTTACCAGAACATTTGAACTCCAGATAATTGGTTCAGATTCTCAATTCATCCAAATAACAGTATTTCGATGTGGTTCGATTAAGCGGAGTCTCCTGTAATAAAATATCTAGATGCTAGTGATGCTGTTCAACTGAATTTGGAGGTTCGCATGGTTGACAGCTCGTGATTCGATTCGACTCGAACCTCTTGAATCTTTTGAATCTAATCATTAGTACATTGTTTATAAACATGCAGTAATTAGAATTAAGGAGAAAAACAATAAGGCTATTGTATCTTCTGTACGACTTGGAGATAGTTTTCCACAAATAAATCGAGAGAAAACCGATGATTGAATAAATGTCGCAGAGTGCCTTTGCATGAAAGCTTTTGATCGAAAAGCCAGAATTTTGTATTAATGAAACCTTTCGAATTTCTTGCAAGATTCGCATCGCAAAGAGATAATTCCGTTTCAAATAGATTTCAATGATCCTATTTCGAGCAGCATCCGTAGAAGGGGAGCAATGGACTATTCGATGAAGCAGATTAGATTTTCACCGAGGGATACAGTAGAAATGCAATTGTCATCATCATCACCATCATCAATTTATTTTCAGAGGGTGACCCAATAAGCTAACAAGCTTGTATCCCTTGGGGCCTTCAACATTTCAAAACATGTATACAATAATATTAATAACGTTTGGCAAAATAAATTACAAAATATTGTTAAAGTCATACTATATATAAGCCTATTTGTGCTACACAGGTAAGAAGTTACATATTTACTATCATCAGATATACATATATAGGCATATGATGTATTCATATATCAGATATCCTATTTTCTGAATGATCACATGTCGTTAAAACAAAACCCGATTACTCAGATCAAGCTGTACTACCAGTGATCAAACTGACCATGACGTTTCTGTATTTCGATAGACTTGCCCTGGCCAGTGCTTGAAGATTAAAGATTGCATCCTCTGTCGACTTGGAAAGAACGATCCGGTCCTTTGTGCTAATTGCACAATGCCAATTACAGTCACAAATGAAACGAGTAAGTGGCATTGTACTTGAGTCCACTAAAATATATGCGTCGGATTTTAATTGATTGGGAGAGTGATGTTTGTTATTTTTCTGATGACAGTTAACGAAAAATGCCGTTTCCAAGACTCAGATGGATGCTTCTTCATCTATACGTATGAACTGAACTCCTTTGGAAATCTCACCTACACTGCACAAGAGAATAAAAGTAAGGATTCAATTAAATGGGTTGCATGCAATGGTGGACTGTAGCGAAGCACTGGAATTCACTAGCAGGCTCACCTTTTTTCCATGGTATACAGTATTCATCACAGTAGCCTTGTTTTCATGCTGGTATAGGCATACTATTTTGATTTTTGCAATTTAAGTCCATGATTCCTTGCTGTTTTTCTGGAAATGTTTATTTAACTTGCTGTACTGATATGGGAGTCATTTGCGCTTCCTTTCCAGCTTGGAAAGTTTGAAACTTACATAGGAATGTTACTTGTAACTTGAATTGAACTTTCTTTCTCTCGCAGCAAATTGTAATTATTATTAGTTGAGCATGACTGCCGTTATGGGGAACAAATGTTTTGCTAAGTTTTGTTGGACTTGCATATATATACAGCCTAGAATAATTTACAAAATTTTGAATAAACAGTTTAGGTAATGGAATTTGAGTACCGCTAGTGATTACTGAGAGGGTGCTGCAGTATGTCTTGATTGCATTATTGCTTACTTCTCTCAGAATGCTATCCAGTCATTGTTGAAGAGCCAAACGTTCTCGCGATTGTCCTTGGCACGATTGGTGGGATTGTCCTAGCTGGTCTCATTGCACTGTTGCTATGGAAATTGTTTGTCTCGGCCTATGTGAGTACAATATTGGCACATGTATTACATGATTAAATTACAGTGTGCTACTTAATTAATAATTATTCAATCATATCATGTCTATATAAAGTGACTGATGGTACAGTGAAACTTGTAGAATGATGATACAGTCAAACCTGTATTAGCGGCCACCTCTGTAGAGCAGCTACCTGTGTATAAAAGCCACTCTTCATAACCATAAAATGACGCTTTCTATAGAAATCAACTTGGACAGAAATGCCACCTTTCTATAAAGGTCATTTTCCTCTGGTCCCAAAGGTGACCATTATAGACAGGTTTCACTGTATATATTATAAATTACATTTTAGACTTCAGATTATCAAGCAGGCTCTGAAAGTGTTGCTTGGCGGGCTTAGCAAGTGTTGATTATTGCGGTTCCTCTTGGATTGTTTTGAGCAGTAGGCCAGGAACGGATCTTCTTTATGAGATGTCATTACAAAACAGTGAAAGACCAGGTAGCCCTTTAGCCAAGCACGGTTATTGTTCAGAGACTGCATGGTTGCCATCAGAACACACAAAGTAGAAATGCCCAGACAATGGAAACATAATTATGTAGAAATAATACCGACTGAAAATCTGCTAGCGAATCCACTGCGCCATTAGCCTGTGTGCAGACAAACTATTTTTTCGGTGAAATAGTACGTCTGCGCAGTTGTGCAAGTTTCCTTGTTCTCCTGCTACCAGATTCTGGGTAGTATGCTGTGATTGGTTGGATTCATATTGGCCCCTTGTGATCGGCTGATACCTAGCAACATTTCATCAGCAGCCTAACAAGTCTTTGTTGCCTGACATGATCTGTCTGCCGAAGCAATGAACGAGGTGTTGGATTTGCAAGTGCAAACATTTTTGACAAAAGGACGCTGGTGTGATTTCCGTCTTGTCTCCATATCAACGAAGAATATTTTCAAATAACAATAGGTTCAAATTAACCAATCACAGCATACTACCCAGAATCTGGTAGCAGGAGAACAAAGTTGCACAGCTGCGCAGACGTACTATTTTACCGAAAAAATTAGTTCGTCTGCACGCAGGCTATTGCGCCATGTAAGATACTGAAAGACCACAAGTAGGTATTAGTCGGCTTGACAGTAGATTCAAAAACAAGAAAAACATAACCTAATTGAGTAGAGATACAGGGAAACCTGTCTATAACGGTCACCTTTGGGACCAGAGGAAAATGACCTTCATAGACAGGTGGCCTTTCCGTCCAAGTTGATTTCTATAGAAAATGTCATTTTGAGGTTATGAAGAATGGCCTTTATACACAGGTGACTG
Source organism: Calvadosia cruxmelitensis (assembly GCA_900245855.1). NCBI lineage: Eukaryota > Metazoa > Cnidaria > Staurozoa > Stauromedusae > Kishinouyeidae > Calvadosia > Calvadosia cruxmelitensis. Next base: position 12,769 of record OFHS01002914.1, on the reverse strand, counting down.
CTCTCGCTTACAATAGTACACAACAGTCATGTTTCTAAAAATATGAATTTATTATATTGCAGGATAAATTTGAGTATCACAAATTTGAAAAGGAACGCACAAAGTCCAAATGGGAGAAGGTAATCTAATGTGAATTGCTGGATTAATTATTGTTTTGGATGATAACCCTTTAATTTTATCTGCTGATGGAAATCATGTTGTTATTTCGGTGCTTTGGTTTCGATATCCACAACTAAAAAGTTGTTTATTTTTATCTGTGTTCTTTCAGGCTCAGAATCCTTTGTACAAGCCGTCGAAGCAGAAATACGAAAACCCTGCTTATGTTGGCAACCGTTGATTGGTTGATTCTGCTAACAGATGAACACATGACTAGGCGTCCCACACTCCTTTTCGCATCGTAACCATGGCAGGCATCTGAGCTTTTCAACGCTCTTTGTTTTTTTACGCATCGCAGCCCTCACTGTTGAATGATTTTAGCAGAATCTTGTACTATAATGCTCTTGCTATTTTCCGCAATTACTTTAGAGCAATGAAATATAAACTGTAAATTTTCCAGTGAAATTCATGTATTTTTTTACTGTTTTTACTGTGATTGCCTTGCTGGCAAGAAGATTAGTGTAGAAAATAGATTGTTGAAATTACAATTTTCATTTTTTTATTTATTTGGAGATCGATCTGTTTGTTTCCAGTCGTGCACGTGCTGTAGGGCCATCTCATCCTCGCGTACCTATTATCCCAAGATCCAATCCAAAATATACATGCTGGAAGTGGGTTCTGATCACTTGAAGGGAGTTGACTTCTCGTTTGCAAAATGGTGCAATTTTATTTTTTAATAAACTTTATAATTAATAACTGACATAAGACACACAATTACTTAGTTGATTTTGTGACTGTGGTTACTGGCATAGTAACAATTATAGCATGCTAAACATTTGAACGTGAATGCACTCAAAGAAATTGTAAAATAATACTACAGCCACGGGAGGCAAATATGACTAGATGATGATGATGTTATATATTATAATAATATCACAATAATATAATTATATGTGCTATATAGAATTTCTTTTATTGACTATAGATGATACAGTCAAACCTGTATTAGTGGCCACCTCTATAGAGCAGCCACCTGTGTATCTTTGTAGGCCACTCGTCATAACCCCAAAATGATACTTTCTATAGAAATCAACCTGGACGAAAAGGCCACCTGTCTATAAAGGTCAATTTTCTCAAGTCTCGATGGTGACTGTTATAGACAGGTTTTATTGTATTGTTGACATTAGTAATCTTGAATGTGTTGTATCATGTATCTGCTTCATGAAAAATCTTGTATGAGCTTATTGGCTATATAGATTAAATGATGATGATGATGACGATGAAGATGATGATGAATTGATTGGATGTATGATAAATTATATCTTCTTGCCATTATTGCTATATGGTATTCAACAAATAAAGATATTGGTTACAGAAAATATCCTATTTTTTTTATAAGGTAGAGTAGTAGTTGTATGACCAGCCAGATTTCAAGAAAGAACGGACAAGCATTTTAAAGATAAGTAAAGCAAATTATTAAACCATAAGTAAAGATAAGTAAGATAAGTAAACCATTGCAAAAAAATAATTAATTAAATAACATCTGTTTAACAAATGAAGAGATTGACTGCAGAAAAAGTCTTATTTTTATAAGGAAGAGTAGTAGTGGTTTGACCAGCCAGATTTCAAATGCACAGCACAAGCATTTTAAGATGAGTAAAAGAAATTAATGGATGAATTAAACCATTGCAAAATAAATCATCATTATATTAATAAAAGTACTATAATCGAGCGGTTACCCATAGTTCTTGAACTAGCTAATAGGCCTATGAAAAGAGTTTGCGTTTCAATGTTCTGTAGTTGCTTCTGCAATATACAACGTATTAGCCAAGTGAAAAGGGACTATATTATGCTAAGGACGACAGTCGGTCAGCTTATACATCTTTTTAGGCTGTCGGAGGAGGAATTAAGAAATACCTCAGCGGTTTATTGTTTTGAAACAATTTTTAAGGCTCTACAATGTTCAAATCTGTTATACTGATATACTGTAGAACTCAAATCTAGAAAATTGTTACTTGTATTGGACTAAATAACATCAACACTAATGCGAAGCAACGACGCTGGCCGCCGCTGTGTAGGCAGTAGCTAGTAGTTCTTGAAAGCGAGCTTAATCGCAAGAAACAAATACAATCAAACCTCTATCTGCGGTTACCTCTATAAAGCAGCCACCTGTGTATAAAGACCACTCTTCATAACCCCAAAATGACACTTTCTATAGAAATCAACCTGGACAGAAATGCCAACGGTCTATAAAGATCATTTCTTCAAGTCCCTAAATTCACCACTATAGACAGGTTCTCTGTAAAACCAAATGCTAAATGTCTCTCATATAAATAAACGAGAGAAAAGAAGCTCGAAGATTTCCAAGTTTTTGCCATACATCCTTACTTGAGATTTCATTGAAACCAGAACTTTCCCACTTCCCAGTAACACACGTTCACGTGACTGCTAGATGAGCTACAGCCAATCAGCGCACGGCGTCCTGTTGTTGCATGTGACCTGTTTTTGGCCTTCCCCATTTGTGTGTTGCATGTGCTTGTGTTTTCAGCGCCAGACTAGTTTTACAAAGAAACAATGTGGGACTGTCCACTCTTTGAAGACGTTTGTGCAGTCGGCCAGAACTCTACATTTCAATTCTAACATTAAATTCTGTTGGCCAGTGTTCTGTTCCTTCTTATTTCTGGTGCGTTTGGACGAAGGTATCTTGGTGTGGGAATGTGAGAAGGAAACTGCGTGCGGCATTTGTGCTCATTCTCTGCCGTATTTTTCTGTGCTTGGTCCCGGCGTCCCAACATGGATTGGCTCAGTCGCTTGTTTCTTACTCAAGCTTCTTGTGACGCTCCAAAGTTTGACGTGAGTACGAAATACTGGAAAGCTGTTTTCCAGTACTGAAGTTGCTTACTGCAAGAAGCAACAGCCAAGCGAGGGGCGGCGCTGTAAATTGATTTATTTTGCAAGCTCTTTTTTTGTAGACATTTTACTGCAGCCGTTTTGCATCTGGCCCAATAAGAGAGTCTTCTACACTGATTCAATTACGTTCGAGAGCATAAAAGTACTGCCCAGTTAATTTATGTACTAGGACGATTTTTATTTAATTTCCTGTTGATTCCTAAGCGGCGATATTCTCTTCCACAAACATTTTATGCGAAACTGAATTTTTTTGCCAGCTCCCCTTTGTGATAGGGTTACAGTTTATGAGCTTATTCTGGTGATTGTGACAGAAAAAAGACGCTGTCCAAGCCAGGTCAATACTAGCCATTTGAGCCAAGATAGAACTTATTATTCTGTGATCATGCTTCTCCATGAATTTGAATTGCAATCAATTTGTAAGATGTGTTCAGGTGAGTGGTA
>OFHS01002913.1:0-15435 GCA_900245855.1 Calvadosia cruxmelitensis | reverse complement strand
ATTGCTTACAGCGTGGACAAGCATTTGTTTACTAGATTTAAGAATAATATTCCTTGAAATGAGAAAGATTGTTCTTAAAATGAAAACACTATTTTTGCAGTGAATGCATTGGTTAAATTCAAAATCTGATTAGAATCTATACTTTATTCCAAATTTCTATTACTTATTTGAATTTTCCCATTGTCACATTTGTAAACATGTAATTTCGCATAAATTCGAGTCGTAATTTCATTTAAGTATTCCTGTTAATGGTAGGTGCTTGTAATAGTCCTTCCTTCTGTATAAGTACTCCGAGTCGATATTTTCTAGAATATACACATAGATTATGTACGAGAAATCCACAACAGAATAATCGTATTGAATTCCCTCTTGGTTTTGAAACAAATATTAAGTAATTTGCTACTGAACAAATATAATGCAGTATTTGTTTATCAACAGAGATCTTCAAGATGAATAGCGTCAAGCAATTATAGATTAGCTTAATTAAAGATGAGCACACCTCATTAATTCCAAGTATTCTAAAAAGAATGTTTTGCTCTCTAGGCGTTTATATGTATATCGAAGCCTCAGGGCCAAGACAGCAAAACGAGACAGCTCGATTGTCCAGCCGCGTCTTTGAACCAACTCGAGTGACGTGCTTGAGTTTCTTCTATCATATGTACGCAAACCTCACTGAACAAATGGGCACATTCAATGTCTATCTGAAGGAGTTTGGATTCAACCAGCCGAGAATTCTGTTTACAAGGACTGGAGATCAAGGAAAAGGCTGGCAGTATGGGCAAGCACAGTTCTACAGCCGCAGGATTCATCAGGTATAGGTTGTAAGAAATGAGATATTCCCAACTGAATAAGGACGCTGTTCAATTAAATTTAGACTGAATCCATTATTCGACCGTCGATCAGAACCTTAATATGTATCAATGAAACATGTAGTTTGGTAGCCTCTATCAGATGGCAGCCTCCTATCGGTAAGTATTATGGCCTATTAGTCAACTACGCAATTGCACTGATTCCAAATTACGCCATCGCGGACAAACATGACGCCTTCATTGCCCTTCAATTTTCATTGCATTGTTCACCTTCTAGTGAAATGTAACTTCCAACCGAGGAGGAAATTCAAGCTCTGGAGGGCAAAGGAAGATTTCGTCCGTAGAAAGTAATATGATGACGTAATTTGGAATCAATGCTATGAGCTCACCCCAAAGGTGCTATTGCTGTCGATGAACTGACGTGAATGAATACGAACATAACTTTGAATGTCAAACCTACGAGTTTGTTTTTACTTTAACGAGATAGGGAACAAGAACATAACAAACAAATCGATCTTTTGAATCTCATCAATATTACATCGTTTTTAGACATGCAGTCTTGAAAAAGGCTCTCTTACGGTATGTATGCCTTGGAGCAAACTAACTGAAAGACGATGTAGCAGAATCTCTTAGCCGTGAACGTCAAGGTTGCTTAATCATCTCAACAAACATTTGAATAACAACTTTGGAGCGAAAACAAATTGCAAAATCTGTCTTTGAATCTTTTGCGAAGATCCGAAGCATCCCTTTAAACCTGAGCAAGCACACTGATGTCTCAGAGTACAGTCGAACTTGCTTAATATCCCGCCCTTCGTACAGACCAAAAATGGGATATAAAGCGAGGTGGTTGCCTCTCTCGTGCACCTCTCATCACATGACTCATGATTAATTGTATTTTATGACGTCATGCATAATCATGCAAATCTTATAGTTTCATGACATTATGCAAAATTAGAATAAAATAATTATTTTCTTCTATAAGGTGATATTTGAAGGAATTCGTGGTCTCGACTACCAAGGAGACATTGCTATCGACGATGTCTCATTCAATCAGGGTCGATGTCCAACGAAAGTTCCCAAGGAGAGGCTGCCATGTGTCGACGGTAAGCACTGATGGGAGGCTTCAACGCCAGACAGTCCAGGCATTCTTTACACTTATTAGTGCAGTTGAATTTCTAAAGTTGTATCGATATCCTGAAAATTATTGGATTTTATGAAAGATGCATTTAATGAACGTTATTTCCAATTAGTTCATACTTGTGATCGTTCCGCAACTAATTATCGTTTACGATAGTTGAGAAATGCCAGCGCGGCAATTATCGACTCAAAGTCCCGTGTTACATTTTTTAGAATTCTGCGAGGATACGCAAGACAGAGAGGGAGAGTATTGTCAACAATGGTACGAAGCTGGCTATTGCGATTTGCAAGAGAAACTGATGAGAAAATATTGCCCAAAGTCATGCAGATTGTGCAATGCTGATGAAGAGCAATAATGGACTGAGTAAGGAAATAGATTTTTTGTGTGTTCTAAAATTATATTTCAAATTGATACATACTGTGTGATCGGATATAAATTGAATCACAAATTCACAAGCTATACAATTCTACTTAACTATACAGGAACTAGATTAGTAGTACACTCTATTGGAAAATTAAAATGATGAATATGATATGAATTTATTGCTACTTATATATGAAATTTCTCGTAATATCATCAACTTGTTTGAAATAGTGTGGTCTAGCCTGGAATAATAATATTAATTTCATTATTTTACAAGGTATTATGCTCTGGATAAAAGACTATTCTACCTATGGACAATTGGACATTTGAATTGGATCCACGAACTGAATGTATACATCTCTCCAATTATAGTACAGTATTCGGTCGAACGTTGGTTTATACAAAATTAATCAATAATTTATTTTTCCGTTTTAATTACTAAATTGATAGCCTTGATTAATGATCTACTTATGAGAACTAGATTTATACATTACGCGTGTGATTTGTGACTACAACTTTGAAGTAAATTAGACATCAATCTTCCAAACCATCATGACGATTTAACCATCAAAATTGTCCCGTTTTCTTGAGGGATTGTTGACTTGACGCTACTTCCAATTAAACTCAACACGTCTTTATAACGTCCCGCTTCGACGTTTCCACGGCGTCTATTGCGTCCAGAGTACGTCACGATAGCAAATGCTTGACAAGTTGCGCGGGATGCATGTTGAAATAGGCAATCTCGGTTTGGATATTCAACGCGGGCAAACTTGCCCATCTTGGGTAGTTGGCATCGCACTTTGGTGACATAAAAAACATCTCATGCAAGCGTGCATTCAATTAAAATGTTCTCCCACAATGGCAGATATCACTCTGCATATAATTATCCTACACATATCAAAGTAATATAAAGCTACGCGATACTTATAATATTGACGACCCAAGTGCAGCCAATCAAAATCTTGCAATCACAATAATACCATTGTCATATCGGCTCACCAAGCCCAGTCGCAATACATTTCAGTATTAAGTGAACTGCTTTATTCAAAACGCATTCAAGCGTAATTTTATCGGTCAATCTTTCTTGGCTGTCGAAATTGTCGCTTTTAGTTAAAAGCGCTTATATCCTGAAATGCAATAGGCTTGCATTTCATCGATTATAAACAATATATGTTTTGTGAATATGACGTCCAATTGCATAAAGTTGTATACAACATCTCATGAAACCCCAACTAGATTTCTCCTTCTCTGAACGAGAACAGAAGTCAGCTGTTTCTCCTTGATCTTCTTCTTTAATAGTAAGAAAAGGAGCGGCTCATGTATGTATTTGGGTTCTTCCATCAAACGAAATCCAAGTCAGCTCAAATGGCATTCAAATTGAATTACAAATCGTGTTTATGCTCATTCTTTTAGAAATTACCTCTTCCTGCGGGCCTACCTAATCTGCAGAATCAAATAAACTATTTGCAATCAAGTAATGTATGACAATGATGAGTATAATATGTGGTGTGTTTTACCAAAGTTGCAAGCCATTCTGCAATTTTTTGTCCAAAACATATTTTCGCATAACAATGGTCTTGATATTGTACTGAAGTCTGATTTGATGGCCTGTATACATTTCAAACTACTGTATTCAGATAATCTGTAACCTAACGACACGAAAAATCACAATTCCATGGTACAGTCAACCTGTATTAGCGGCCACCTCTATAGAGCAGCCAGCTGTGTATAAAGGCAACTCTTCAAGTCTTCATAATCCTAAAATGACATTTTATATAGAAACCAACCTGGACAGAAAGCTAGGCCACCTGTCTATAAAGATCAATTTTCTCAGGTCCCAAAGGTGACCGTTATAGACAGGTTTCACTGTATGGAATACAACATAGAAAAGACAATATCAAAACTATAATTGTTCAAATGTTTTAACTTTATACACAACTCAAAAATTCCAAAATAATTCCAATCCAGAAATAGATAAATATATTTACAAATCATTGACAAACCTATACAATATTTACATTGATAATTAAACATGCTTGAGTAACCTTCATGCCAAAGAACCTATTATCTTTCTACAGACAACATCAGCTTGCTCTGAGCATGCCTTTTCCTATACCATCCTCATGGAATCACAAACTCTCTTAGAAACCAATCATCGAAGAGGTCAAGGTTAAATTCCGTCAATATGCTAAACGCAGTCCCGATGCATTTTGGGATTTTCAAGGGATTTTCCGACACTTGATTTTGAGATGAAATAGACAATTTTGACAGCAGAAACAATGTGGAAATCGACAATCGTAGAAATAAGAATTCATTGAAATCAAATGAGCTATCTTTAGCCGTTTTCCCATGTGTATTACAAATGCATCTGAAATTCATCCGGGCTGCGCTTGGGTAATTATTTGTAGAATTTCATATTGAAATATTGTGTCATTTTTATCTCGAAGAGAGCTCACGTGAAATCTCTTTATGCGATTGATTCCTAAAAAAATATATTTTTGACTGTTATCGTCGAAAGGGGGCTGCTTCAGGCGGTGCCTTTTCACATGCTTACCAGCAAAATTAAACAAAAATCATTTTATTTCTATCTCTGGGATAAATGGTTGCGTTGTCAGTGATTCTTGGGATAATCCCATTTGCTTCTCAGATGAGAATAAATCCGCCTGTTCCAGCTTGATTCCCCATCTCTGAAGGCTTTTCAATTTAGCAACATAAGATGCCTCATTAGTTATTAATTGATTGCAAAAATAAGCTACATCACGTCCAAGTTCTTTCTTCAACACAGGAATTCCTTCCTCGAAATTATATTTCGTTTGCTTATGTTTGCCCGGTTGAAAACATTGTTCGTTAGTGCGTTTAACTTTCTCTTTCAACATTTGAACTTCGTGCCAAAAATCAGGCCCTTCAGCATCGATGTTATTCCAGAAAGTTCTATTAAAATGGTTAAATAATGAGACATCAGCTGCGTTCCAATCATCAATCAGTTTCTGAAATTAAAACATAAAATTATTCAATCAATGTGCTATAGAAAATCAAGCATTCAATGTATTGCAATGCTACAAGCATTCTCGGCACCCTCACTACTAGGAAAATTTGTTAAAATTTATTGAATTGCAAACATCCCAGGTTAATTTATTTTACATAATTTGTAGCATTTAAATTTGATAGGCAGAATGTGACTGCTATTTTATTATAATTATTGTAGATTCATATCACTGGACTTAAAGTCGCTATAATGCTACGTTGTTTTCGAAGTAAAAGTGAAACATTCGAAATATTTTCTTTTCTTTTTTCTTTTTTTCTTTTTTTTCTTTTTTTTTTGGTAATATATTTGTTTCAATCTTACAGCACGAATTTAAAAGAATAATGAAAAGACAGAATGTAAAAGATAACTAAAAGGTATTAAATTAGAGAATATGCTACGTGAAATACCTAAAAACCTAACTAATTATTCAGTCAACCATGAGGCTATCGGTTTTCGAAATATTGATACATTCTGGAGCCTACATGGCTCACGGAATAAGCTGTTTAAAAGCACGTTTACTGAATACTAATTAAATATTGTAACTTATAAATAATGAAACATTCATGAAAAATTGTGTACTTCTAAAATGTTTCTCGTATATTTGCTTAGAACGCTTTCACTTTTGAGATCAAACCAGATGCTGCAATTTTAGAATGCAATTTTCAGTTTCATCTTCTTATCCTGGACTATAAAGCTTTAAAGATAATTACTGATATGAGATATGAATAGAAAAACAAATAGCTTATAATGTATTTAATTAGTCTGATTAGAGTAATGATTTTTGATTTTTGATTTTGATAAATTGATACATTGAGTATAAATCTGCAAATGAAAAGAACACGATTCTACTTACGTAAACCGCAATGACACAATAAGTCACAATGATGTGTACACTGTGTCGCTTATACGTCGATTATGTGTTGAACATACGCCGCATATACATCAAAGATACGTCGAATATACTCTACATTAATGATACGTCAAATATTAGTCAAATATATGTCAAATATACGTCGAATTTACGTCAAAAATATTTCGAATATACGTCAAAAATACGTCGAAAATACGTCGAATATACGTTGAATATACGTGCTGTTAATTATTTAATTGCACCTTCATTTTTGTCGTCAGAGGATAGCGATACTGAGGGCTTCTGGTCTTCATTCGTACATAAATGACATCGTCAAGAGTCCAACATAGTTTCCTCTTCAGCAGAACAAGTGATTCGTCAAAGTAATCACTTATCAGAACCAAATCGATTTGTTCTTCTAATTTGTACATAGAGTAGTTGACGATAGCCTCGTTTTGCATATCAGCTTCGTCAAGCCCGAGATCGAAGAACATTCCTATGGAAAGACGGACAATATTCAGTTAGGTGGAAAGCAGTACCACAACGGAACCTTTCTATAACGGTCATATCTGTAACCTGAGGAAAATGATTTTTTTTTAGACAGGTGGCCTTTCTGTCTTGGTTTATTTCTATAAAAAGTGTCATTTTGGGGTTATGGGGAGTGGCCTTTAGTATAGACATGTGGCTGCTCAATAGAGGCGGCTGCTGATACAGGCTTGACTGTAGTGTTATAATTATCTTTCCTCGTTCTTGTGTCAACTATTTATCCGATGCTCTGCAATTGCATATTGAACACTTTACATTAGATGCAAGCGCCCCTGATGATGATGATGATGATGATGATGATGATGATGATGATGATGATGATGATCAGATGCAGTACAGGTAGACCCTCTAGCTTCAGACTACACCAAGCTATACTCATGTCAATGTAAATGATTTTGACATAATTATTATTGAATATTATTGGCACATACCGTTTTTCAATAGATTGATTTCCGATTCGAGACGCCGGGTAGCTTGAATATGTTGAATGATGTAATCCCCTGGAGTTTCTAGAAACGTCTCCATTGTTGTGTTTCCAATAACATCGAACAATCCCGCAACATCAACGTATTCGAAAACAGACTGAAAATGTTCATAAGGGTTCCGAATTGAAGTCACAATGAAGGTGTTCCCGGGCATTAGGGGCTTAATGCTTGCCATACGAAATCTGGGGACGTTAACAAGGAGGTTGGGTTTATCGTTCAGCAGTTGTTGATCGGTGTAAGAATGATGAAATCTATATGGCCAATAATAATGATAAGTTGGTTGCCTTGGTAGTAAGAAACGAAGATGATTTAATTCACCGTATCTGTAGAGGATATTACTGATTGTGCTGCTCCCACAACGGTGAACTTTCAAGTAAGCAAGATCATGAATTGGTGTGAATCTATCGCACTGTTGAATCCTATCGAAAAAAGAATAAACGAAAGTTTATAATGTCATTACCAGATTACCTGAATATCGGTTACATAAATCGCATCATGATTGTCGTATAACATGAATCTCGTATAACGTGAATCTCGTACAACGTGCATCTCGATCTCGTATGACGTGAATATCGTACGACGTGAATTTCGTATGACGTGTTTATAGTATAACGTGAGCATCGTATAACGTGGACATCGGATTATGTTTACATGGGAGAATCTCGGGAAAGTCCGGAGAGCATGAAAATTAGATTGTTAACGTTTTTTTATATTTACGGGTTTAGAGTATATTTATGAGCAAAATAAAATTTAATAAAATTAAAATTTATATACTGTACAGTGAAGCTCTGTCGCGAGAATTGGGGTGTCTCTCCATAGCCTAACACTCTAAACACGGCAGTCAGCCAATCAGCAGCAAGATATGTCCCAAGTGTGGCGGATGTCGTTTTACAACGTTATTTTCAACCATATCCTAAAGACAATAGGATCGTGAGAAGTGAAACTGACTTTTAATGAAACTATTTGCATTATTGCATACATCAGTATCTGATAGTCAAAATTTAATTCCAACAATCTTACACACGGTATTTCAAAACATTTCATTACACCCCTTCCCCCTTCGTGACCTCTCTTGCTTCCTACATGAGTCGGGGACTACAGTATATTATTTTATTGGTGATTTTCGAACTTTAATTACTTGTATTTGGGTTTATGTGGCATGACAATGCATTCACTACTGAATTGCAAAGCAACCATCCCCAATGGCTTCTGAATCTAAATACTTTTTGTGATCATTTGCCAACCCTTACATATACTTTATAGATTCAAGCAAAATTCTTGCAGGAATAGACTTTGCAATAATTTCTGTTTCTATTTATTCTTAGAATCTTTCTGAATATCTCAGTAGACACCCATAATAGCTTCGTCATAATTATGGCATAATGGCGACGTGGGTTGTTTTCCTGGTATTCTATTGCTAATTCACGCGCTTCGTCATATGCCATAATAGCCGTATGGGTTGTTAAAAAAGTTGTATTGCAAAGTCACGCTGCTTTTACCAGTCAATGTAGTGAAGCGTAGTGTCTGTAGACCCGTTAGACAGAAATCAAATAACAATATCACGAACCACGTGCAAATATGCGGCTAAAGCCAATCAAAATCGTTGGCTATAGAAGTTTCCTTTGTCAAGAAGACTAAAATAAATCATAGCAATTGTAGACTACGATTCTGATCTGTAGTAAGGATTGAACAGATCCATCAATCGACACTGAGCTCCTACCAAGCCATTTTGAAAGTATATTCCACTATGCATCAACAGCAGAAACTCTGCAACTGTCCCTATAGACTCTATTTAATAACAACCAACTGTGAAAATGACATATCACAATTTCACAAAAAATATCAAATGCTGCTACTACATCGTTATTACCTGACCTTTTCTCTTGCTTCTTTCTGAAATTCTTCCCTCCATGGATTTTGATCGATCGTCTCGTCTTGTTCGTAACTGAGACGGGCTTCTGGAAGTTGCTGTTCTGGCTCCTCCGTGTGAAAAAATCTCTCTTCTTCACTGTATTCATTCGCCTCGGCTATTCTCTTCAATTGATTCACCGTCGTTCGTGGATGAAATTTTTTGGGTGGTTGCATTTCATCAATCTTTCGTGCGTCGAACAGATACTGACTCGCACTATCCACCATTACACTCTTACCAACAAAAGTCATTCTAAAATCAATGTAAGAAGCGATGTCAGTTATATATACGAACTAGAAAAAAAAAAACCAAACGTTCTGGAGAGAGAAATTGCATAGTTATCGCTTCATCAGCATTTCTACATCGCTCTAATTAAAGGAAATAAATTTATGAAGCAATGTCAGTTATATACGAACTAGAAAAACGAACAACCAAACGTTCTGGAGAGAGAAATTGCATATAGTTATCGCTTCATTAGCGTTTCTCCATCACTCTAGTTGAAGGAAATAAATTTAAGAAGCAACGTCAGTTATATACGAACTAGAAAAACGAGTAATCAAACATCCTGGAGTTCAAAAAACAAGTCATGGCTTTAAATCAGCGTTTCTCCCGCCATCGCTCTAAAGTTAGAGGAACTGCATGCTGCAATGCAATTCCAAAAGGAAGTAATGTGGACTGTTTTAAGATTTTTAAATTTAGATTAGGCTATTTAAAAATTGATATAAGAACTACAGTACCTAGAAGTACAATAAATTAAGTCAGCATGTTGACGGCGTCTTTGAAGACTCTCAAGTTATTGCGGTTTCTGCAGTATATCTATAGACTGGAATCTCGTCTCGCAAGATTGAAGCTAGTTTCGAATTATCATCCTTTGTTTGTGATCGCGGCAATATGAAATTGGGACATTTATCATTCAAGGCTTATCATAGCTGGCAATTTCACTTTTTGGCATTATCAAGGCCTGATATATGTGACTCAAAGGAAAAACGACAAGGCACATTGGCTGTGTTTGAGATCGAACAACAAATCACTGAAATGTGTTCATATTTATAACAGTTAACACAAACCTGGATTTTGAAGGTCGGGGATTGTCTTTCTTGGAGTTCTCCATCTGGGTATTGTGATCTTCATTCTCGAACCTTCCAGTGATTTTTGCCAGAAGAAAAATCATGAAACACATAATTCCGGTGGCAAAATACCAACGCCATCGTTGACGATGTCGAGAAGGAGATTCTCGTCCAAGCATTTCCTGGAAACCTCAGAATATATTGATACTACTAACTATAGCGATTGGGAAAACGTATAGCGACAGTAATTCCACTGCCGAAGGATCAAACCATTTTATTATCGCTTTTCGGAAAGCAAGTCGCTTTTGAAACGGGAACGTTTGAACACGGCGCGGTCAGTGCAACCAACCAGTTCAATTGACCTGATGGGGTTCAAAGATGAAAATCGTGAAGACGTGATTTCAACAATCTCTCCTGACCTGTTCGCAAGACTATAGGCGGGGCCGTTCTGCACATGAATACATCACCTGTCTTCAAACAACCTCAGTGGAACACAGGGTGTGGTCTATTGATCGCACTACTGTCAATGTGCGATTGAAGTTGAGAAGTGATGGGTGCTTTGACCAATGTGGTTGTGACAGGACGTTTAAATGCAAGAGTGGCATAAAGTCCTTTGCATACTGACATTATGGTCTGTCTTCTTTTATGGTATCATATATATTCACAGTTCACCATACGATTTCTTACCAAGCTGTCATAGGACAACATTCCAACGTCGTCAAATTAACAACACTAATACTGATCGGTAAGTCGAATTCACGACATTGGTGTAAATTCACCGTAGGCGTTGTCAATAGCACAGATTGTTTGCTACTCAGGCATCCCGGGTTCGACTCTTGGTCCGAACCATCATGTCTATTCGTTCTATTTTATAGTATGTGGCTTCAATTGACAAGAAAACCAACGGATACAGGCTATTAGCATACTTACACTTACATGAAGATGCTCATTAATTTAAAATTCTTAGCATTTTGTTACCTATTGTGTCTGCTTAATTAACATTGTTTCTATGCCGGTTGTGAAAAGCAATGAAGCAATTGAAATGCATCTACTAAAGCGTAATTTGTACAAAAAGCAGTCCAAGTTCATTACTTAGTTTCTTATGTTATTTCAAATTATTTTTTTATTGTTTTCTCATATTAATCATTATTGATAAATCTTAAGTTAGCTTCAACTTTAGAAATCCTGGAATAGATATCCACACTGTACACACTGCAAAAAAATTTCCATTTTAAGAACAACATTTATCATTTCAAAGAATATTATTCTTAAATCTAGTTTAACATTCTTGTCCACGCTGTAAGCCACAAATTACTAAGCCAAGTATGAATAATGTTATTGTTCTTTAACAGACCGAGAATTTATACTTGAAACAAGAAAACAATTCTTGTGTATAGAAAATGTTTTTTTGTGTAAACGTTTCTTGAATCAACAACTTCAGTATTTAATCGGCTTTTAAACACATTAATTGGGCAGAAACGAGCAAACGACTGATTATAATCACTTGAGATTGTGAAGTATTTCCTTGCTAATAAATGATACCTTGAAATCATAACACATATTAGGCATTCATTTATACTATAAAATAATACAATTGTTGTGATGATGTGGAGTATAATATCTCAATTAAATTAGACTGCGATTTATGACGTATAAAGCAACCACATGCAAGGGCTCGGCTGCGATGATTGGCGAAGGCTGCTCCAAATGATCGGAGTCACAATTTGTATTAATTCTTATAGTTCGTGAATCGTTACTGATCAATCGCGCAGAGGAAAAACAAGTCAATTTATGCCTCTTCACTGTGCTATTTGTAACTAAATATACTGAAGTAAGTAAGTAAGGTCCGACAAGAAGGAATGCTCTAAGGTGATAAGAACAAGAAGAATGTATTTCTGTAACGTAGCAGACGACTGCCTTGCTAGACGCACGAAACTAGACTGACTGATAGAAGCGAGGCAGGTACAATAATATCTCTACGTGGGAACGAGACTGTAATCCCACAATGATCAAACGTAAAGTCCTACTTTCGTTGTAAACTAACTACCGTTCAGCATCAATCTGTTAACAGTGTTTAGTCCTTGAGAAGCATTATACCAGATTGAGGCATATGACTTAGAGTCTAAGTCTTAGGCAAGCAAGTTGCTGAAGGACGATACGCCCATAATTGAATGTATCGGAGGAACAGTTGCCTCGCTCAACTCGTACCACACTCGCCCAACTGCGCTCCGGATATTGCAAAAATATGCGCTCTTACCAGCATCGCATCGACGCAAGCGTACCAAACGAATGTCCGAAATGTGGCGCAACACCGCATAATGCGACACACTTGTTCACCTGCCCGGAAGACCCGACGGACCTGACAATCCGTGATCTCTGGCTTAAGCCCAGAGAAACGGCGCGATATCTCAATATTTGACTCGAGCAGCGGCACTAAAGCTGTAAACCAGACTATTTACGAATGGAGGACGGGCTACAACAACAACAACACTGACTTAGACGGCAACATTGATTCAAATTTTCAAAACAGCTACAGCACAAATACCCCGTAAGTGTCAATGTCTCGTATACTATTAGCTCTTACAATATCTTTCTCCTTCAGTTAAATTCCTTTTTTTATTATGACAAGCTTGTTTCACAATCTCTAAAATGCGTCAATTTTTGAGGTTGTATTTTTATCATTTTCGGTGGATTTTTTTTTCTTTTCACTTGCCAGTTTTGACTTTTCTTCGCCAAGTAGACATACATTCATACAATACCTGTGACATGGCGTATATGTTTTCGTTTTTCTGATGATTTATATATTGTTCCTGTTCTTATAGACTTGAGTTTGGAAATGTTAGCTCAACCAACTCGAACTTATATTTGGAAGGGAAAAGGAATCTTTCTGATCCACTGAGGACAAATGCAGACGCTCTAAGAGACAGAAGGTAACGAAGATTTCTTGTTTATGGTCAAACTGAAGAGTCAAAGCTCATTGCATTAGATTTGATTGTGTCTTACGGAAAATATAGATTCATTCAGTAAGTCACAAATGACGACTTGCTAGTGGTCCCTGATAGGTTCAAGGATTGCAATTCATCTCTCCAGAGATCACACGTTTAGAGGGGGTCGCTTAAACATGGACAGTGCATTTTTAACACATAGGTTCATGACGTTAGACATTTTAGTCACGTGTCCGCAATGAAACTTAGATTTTTAGTATCAGATAATGTTTTATCCATAACCTTCGTTTTGAAACAAGAATTGGCAAATTTGATGGAGAAATGACAAACATAGATTTTGACCTAATCCCAAGTCGGACTGCATATTTCTCATATTGTAAAAGTTGACTTCCTTTTTCCTGTTTCCTTATAGATGCAATCCAGTTCAAGGGGTTGTATTTCTGAAGACTCACAAAACTGGAAGTAGCACTATTACCAATATCCTCAACAGATTCGCCGACTTAAACGAATTACTTGTTGCCATACCAGCCAATGGCGTATCAAGGTTCCAATGGCCATCGAAGTTCCATTGGACATCTGTGGATTTATCGCGGTTAGACGGTGAACCTGCTAACATCCTATCTAACCATGCTCGCTACCACCGGTTTCAAATGGACCTCGTGGTAAAAACTGGTTCAAAATACGTCACAATATTACGACATCCAGTGACACAATTCGAAAGTTCATTCTATTACTTTGAATACGACAAATTATTAAACTTAAAACAATCTGCAAACCCATTGATAGAATTTTTAAAAGAACCCGACCAATATCTTCATAACTTAACCATGAAAGATGGAGATCTACCAGAAGCTATGAATCTAATCCAGAGTGGAATGCTGTACGACCTTGGAAATGATTTCGTCGAATTTCAAAACGAAGCTGCTATAGCGGAAATTATGAAGCGTATCGAAACGGACTTTGATGTTGTCATGGTGATGGAATATTTCGATGAAAGTTTAGTGATTCTAATGCGTGAAATGTGTTGGGACTTCGATGATATTTTGTATATTAAACTAAACGAAAGAAGCAAGAAACGTCCTGAACTTCCACAAGAGGTTCAAGACCGAATATTGCAATGGAACACAGGAGATTGGACCCTATATCAATACTTTAACAGGACGTTATGGAAGAAGATAGATTCTCTGGGTGAGAGCTTCTGGAAAGATCTTCGAGAATTTCGTTGGAGGAATAGTAAAATGCTGCAAATTTGCTCACCAAGTGAAGTTGAGACATTTGCCTTCAAAGTTGGTGTGCTAGTGAAATCACCAGTTATGAACGGCACAGTAGACCGATATCACAAACATTTCTGTCAGAAAATGCTCATGGATGAAATTCAATATTTAGGCTACTTTAGAATAAAATTTGGACAAAATTACGGCTACCAGAAGATTCTTCTTCGAGAAGGACTCAAAAAGAAGACAGATGGCAAAAGTGAATTGACAACGCGACTAAAACGATTGAGGCATAGCCCTCGTTTCGCGTGATACTCCCTCAAAGAGAGGCAACACTGACATATCAACAGCTGAGATGGAAATGTCCGACAGTCAAACAATCCCTTGACCTTTTTTTACAGATGGCGGAATATCGAATATTGAACAAAAGCCTATTCTTGCTGTCTTGAACAGGTCCCAATAATCTAAGCTCGTCAGAATCGCGTATCCAGTAAACGCCTAACGTTTTTATGACGCGAATAAAACGTCTTTACAACGCGACTGAAACGTCTTTACAATGCAACTGAAACGTCTTTACAACGCGACTAATACGTCTTTACAACGCGACTAATACGTCCTTACAACGCAACTGAAACGTCTCTACAACGCGACTAAAACGTCTTTACAACGCAACTACCGTATAACGTCTTTACAACGCCATTATAACGCTTTTATGACCTTCCGACGACGTCTGTTGAGTCACGGGCCGACGTCATGACTATGAAGAACGCGAGTTGNGTGTTTAACAGCTACATCATCAAATAGAATATTCCAAATGTATTTTTGTATTCTTGTCATGTGTGTTTTCTAGAAATAATTGTAAATAACAACTGTGTATAATATTGAATGAAGAGAGCAGGACTGATCACTCCGGAATGGACTGTTTGTGACTTGTATTCTTCTTCTTNTGTTTGTTTGTTTGTTCGATTTTATTCACATATTATGGTGCAAAAGTACAACGAAAATATATAACATCAAACTACAGGATAACAATGTGAATATGGCAAGTAATGGCTGTAAACAGCACTTACATAAAGCCACTTCA
>OFHS01002912.1:0-18909 GCA_900245855.1 Calvadosia cruxmelitensis | reverse complement strand
TCATGCATCAGCTTACGTACAATTGTATATGTAATATTATGTTATATATTATATATTGTATAGCATGTCATTAATTCGTTACTATTACCAAGTGTCAGTTTATTATTACTCCATAATAGATCGATTTATTTTTATCATCGTGGTGATTCGATTCANACTGAACCATGACTGAACAGAGTGTTACAATTTTGAGACTTGTCTGTGTGACTTTTTCTGATATTCACAAGTTACAGTGCAACTTTCTTACATGGAACAAACCTAATAAAAATGTAATACAAAATTCAAGACATGGAAAATTGTACAAGAAAAAACTTAAACTAAATTGCACTTCAATACGTGATTTCTTTGCGCGCCATTTACAGACGGTAGCTGTTCCGTCGATTTCAAATGTGTAGGACTGTAATTAAATTATTTCTCTTGTATCGATATCGTAGACACCAATAATGTAATGCAATTCAAGAAACCACGCGAAAGGTATACGTTGCATAAATCAATATTTCTTCGGGCTTAACAAACCACGTAGATGAGTTGGTCCGTCCTCAACCAACGAAACACACCTAACTTACAAACAGAAAAGCGTACAAATTTATAGCAACAAATAAATATAATCGAACAACAACAATCAATATAAGGTTACGTAATAGACTAAATATAATTAAAACGTAAAAAATGTTCGCGTCGGCATCAAAACGAGACTAAAGCCTCGTTTCCGCTAAATGTTCGATTATTCGTCGCAACAGCAGCTACTGTACTACACAAACCAGTAAATTGCAAAGATGCCAAATATTATAATACTGTGTTATGTTCGAGAGGATGGTGACATCGAGGAGACACGGGATTGCGTGTGCGAGCGGCAACAAGCAAAAGCTCAACTGAGTGAATGTAATTTAACAAATGGATATAAGGCGGGATACAATTGCGCATGTGCAGACAGGAATGACGCATGGATTGATTAGCATAATTACGAGTGAAATTATACAACATTCTGTTCAGCAATACCGTATAAATGTAAACAGCAAGAGTCAATTAGATATCGTGTTGCTGTCGAGTGTTCAGACCAAGGCCGAGGCACAAAGTGCAGGATTCAAACATCACCATCAGTTATTATTCTGAAAAATCCGATAAGCTTACAAAGCTTTTTTCCACGGAGCATAATGGCTAGAGTCAATCAGTTAGATTAATTCCATCTTGACCATATTCGAACTACGTGAGTAGGGCCTGCTGGCTGTTCACGCGCTATGTCGACTGAGTCCCTTTATTGGAGACTGAGGACTAATGACACATCAATCGCTCATTGAAAAGAGTTTACGTACGGAAACGAGGATACACTGAACCATGATTGCGTGAGGCGGGAGCATAGACTTGGGCGGGAGCCATCAAAGCACCGACAGATTCAGCCCTTGATTCAGCCTGCTGACAAGCCACCAGTGAATCATACCACAGTCCTGCGACCTGGATAAGGGTTGTTGTTGAACTCCTACAAGCAATGTCTTGACAAGGGTGTACCTAACTATGGTCCAGATGCAGGAATACTAATTGAATCGATGTGCCCCATCTTTTCCGCTATCCCATTTGACCAATGCTACTTTCGGTCACAAAACACCGATCAAATGCTATCTAGAAAATATCACGCAGAATGCCAAGCTGGCAAAAGACCCATCGGTCTTTATCATCACGAGGAAACAACTCGATAAACAACGCTTGTCGTACGTTGATAGATAGCTGTTTCAAAATACTTTAGGCATAGCAAGCTCTGTAAACTGGCAACTAGCATAGCATGCTCTGTATAGACCTGGCAACTCCCAACTGGCCACACCTCTTCGTGGTTACAGTGATCTACTCAGGTAGTGTAGCTAATATAATAATTATAATAGTCCTGTATAATAGTTACTTTCGTTCGCTGATTTGAATAGTTTACACTTATCAGTGCTATGCATGCGATTACTATAGATGGCGTGCAACGGGGGCAGCATCGTCACATTCTGCTATGACAGCGACTGTCTGTGAGCTGTGTTTCGTGACCATAACCTATACGGAACGCCAGGACTGCCATATGTCGTCACTTTTCAATCGTCGACGTGCTTTTGTCAATCGCAGACGTGGTCATTGGTCATTGCTATCAATCACGACTACTGTTCAGCAGTTCCAGACTTCCAGTCTTCGGTGCTGTAGTTTTATCCATCCGGGCTGTCTTTAATGCGACCCCATCCAGATGACTTTGGCCCACCTGTTGCATGTGCTGTCACGCTGGTGTCAATCTGGCGTCAGTGTTTATCCGGGCATTAATCCGAATGAAAAGTTTGCTGAGTTGTGTTCCGACCACGATACCCGTTTGTATTACACTTTCGATCATCATTCAGGAGTACGGTGCAATCTGAATTGGGTAAAAGTTCTAGTCGAATGAACGAAACGATTGTAGACGACATTTTGATTTATGGGGAAGACACAACCGAACATCGCCAGTATGAGAATCCGGTGCCACATCTAGAAGTGAGTCGTGTCTCCAACATTTCTCCTATTCTGTTGGAATCAGCCGATTGTAGAATCAATTCACATCACACATTCCGCAAGACAAGGAAACATTCATTTGTAATCTGACAGCGATCGTCAGCATTGTCGTCATCCGTATTCATCGCAAAACAAATCCACTCTCCATAATAACAATACATGATTCTGTCTGTCTGTCTGTCTGAAGTTGGACGTGACCTCAAAACAATAGAACGCGGCTGACAGGCAAGTTAATCTTATCGGGACACACCCTTCTTAAATAAAGACAGGGCGATGATGGCATGCTTGCTACATTGTTTGAATTGAAGGCTTGAAGCTAAAGCTGTCACTGTATCTGTCATCTGTGTCACTGTGCCTACTTATGTATGTATGTATGCATGTATTTGTATAATTCTGAAAAACAGCATTAGCAACCGCATTACAAACAGAATGACTAAAGTATGGTATACAATGACAGATAAGAAACTAATTACATCAAGCAAATTTACAAATTTCAAAAGATTTTCATTACAGAGGTTATGTTAGAACTCTTTAACGCTTTGAGAATGACGAGTAGAAAGGGACAGCGAATTATAAGCATTTATTGCACGAAGGGCAAAAGAAGACCGGTGGCGCTCCGTCCGACATATGGGAAGTTCTAATCGACCGTGTGGCGTGAATGAAAAGATCATGCTACTGTCTAGGTCAACAAACTTGTTGATGATTCTAAAATATATAGCCAGCTGGTCAAAATGAAGGCGTCTTTATCCACACACAATGCCATAGGAGCGTTCCTCGCATTTTCCTTTTACTTTTTCATCCCTCTTATAACAAGTACTACAGAATAAAAAATGTAAAAAGAAGAAAAACATACAATAAAATGAATTCTCAACCATCTTTCCATCCTACCAATGTTCATGTAATGTATGACTGTAAAAATATTGCATCTTATATTGAGTATTTGAAAATTCTTGTAATTATCCTGTAGATATTCATAAATATGTTTGTAAACTGTTGAGCTGCCCATGAGAGTGACGAAATACAAACCAAATCATCCTATCAATGTTCGCCTGCTCTATTAGCGCCTTTTCATTTGGTTACAATCTCTAAACCAGCAGACAGATTTGGCGACACACGTGCTAGTGGTGTAAGGTCAACAGCTAATAAATCAATTAAATCAAAGCCATATGGAAATTATCCCTTATCAAGTAAAGGATATTGCATGCGAGAAAAAAGCGAAACGAAAACAATCTTATCACAAAGTTTCGTGATTTTATCAGTTTTTTTTCTGCAGTTGTTGATAAGTTTGAAAATATATCAGTAAACATTGAAAATTATCATTATTTTCAGCTGAAGGATTTCTATTTTTCTTAGCTTAGTTGATGACACTTGTTAATGATTACCGATTAGTAGACTTCCGTTGCGGTTGTCTTTACTCCATTATACATGTCAAGGTTAATTTGACAAGCATGACCCTCAGCTGGATCTTCTAGATAACGTTTCAAATCTCAAGATGAAATCCGAGCAGCAGACACGATCAGTTCGGATGGTTGCAGAAGCGAGCGAAGCACGCGATTGATATTGGATGCAAGATTAGCGAACTGCTCAGTAAGTATGATCAACTGTAGTTTTTTTTTCAAGATTTATTACAATATCTGCTATTTAATCCTGCAATGAGTCAAGCAAATAAAGAGCGAACACACAAAAGTTGACCTACGTGGGAGTGCTTCTGCCTCAGATTTCAATGTTCTGTCCAAAGTTCTAAATCTAATTTTAGACTTGAAGTTGGGATAACAATTTGTTGCTCACCCATTCTCGCTGCCGGCTAACTCACTTTCAAAAATATATACTTGAGTACACATCAAATTTGAAAGTATTAGCCTTGAATCCTTGCTTAGAAATAGAAAAGATAGCACGTGGGGGTTTCTCGCGATAAACCCTTGCAGGAACAATTAGCACATGGTGTTCTTAGCGGCTCAGCACTGTCGGGGCGCCTGTCACGCTAGACCAGACAAGAGGAAAGAGAGAAGTCTGGCAGACATGGGAGTCATTGTCGGCAAAATGTTTGGACCTTGGCTTGGAAAGCGACAACAACAATACGAGATACAATGTCGAGATCAATAGCGCCCACAACTTTAATTCGTTTGGGTTTTAACTGACAAAGCAAGTTCTGAACCGAAAGAGCTCTGAGCTAGCAGCGCCCTGGAGCTGCGCTGTTGTCGATCAAATACCGGCCTTCAAAAGCAGCTTCAATTGCTCACGTCTTTGAAGCTTAGTCAAAAGAGATGCAAGATTGGATGGTGAAGGTGCGGGAATTAGCTGTATGAACGGATACCAGTAATTATTCTTCGAATCGTGTTCGGAAATTCTGTACTGCAAGATTGCTTTTGGCTACATGAAAACCACCTTTTTGCTCTCCGTGATTGTCTGTTTCATATTAATTATTAATTAGGTCTACCATTCTGAGCTGCGGTTTGACAAACAGTGATTTTGATTGCTGCGGATTGCTGCACTCCAAACGAAGCCAAATTAAGTCTTCTGAGCATGCGAAGAAGATTAAACTCGACCGCATCCCAGGATGCATCTGGGCTGCACTTTACTAACTATGCGGTCTTTATCATTAAAATTATTGAAAATTAACGAGTATAAATTATGCTAGAATAAGATACGTTTAATGCTTCTACGGCCACACAGCTACAACATCTGGAGTTGCAATTAGCAGAACAATAGATCCAAGCTACTCGCGATGATTACAGATTGCACAGGTCAGAAGCGAGTAGAATTCTTGAGTATTGGTGATTGGTCAAAACAATGAACAATACAAAAACGTTGCCAAGGAAGAGGAAGCAAGATTGTGGCATCCTGAGTATGTGCGCCACCAGCTACTCACAAGTCACAAATCCGGAATCCCACATGTTTTACCAATCTATCTTGGATGTTAGGTTGTTGCTCCTCTACTGCCGGTCCTGTTTAGACAAGGCAGGCCAGCCTGGCTGCCAACTCGGTTAGGGTTGCCAGACGTCCTTTATTTTCCAGAATTGTTCCACATTTATGTGTTATGCAGTGCAAAATTTAGTTGATTTTCTCAGACATTTCTACCCAATTTTGCAAAATGTTCCGTATTTTCCTTCCGCGGTCTGGTAACCCTAACTTCGGTGGATTACTTTGACCAATCGTTTACATGAGAAATTGCTATCCGTGATGAGAGCTGACCCTGCTCCAGTCTGGCAAATTTCTGTTTCGATGATTGAGTGTTTTAGTCACTTACACTTCTGCCAGCATATAATCAGGCAGTCAGACGAATGACATTTACAACGCACCTGAGTGACCTGATGCAATCATTTATATGTCTCACGGTGGACTAGTAACTAGTGTCCAGGCTACATATCACTAAACCTGTCTCGCATGGATAGGCCCTTTGTCACTGGTTCTTTTGTTTTGATTTGTATTGGACCACTGACAGTATGGTCACAATGACAAGCTACAGTAACCAGTTAGCCTATCGAGATGTTCCATTATTCACGTCAAATCCAAACCTGTCTTGAGCAGCCACCTGCTGTAAGGGACCCTTGTTCCTCAGTTCATTTAATGACCACTTAGAACAGGTTAACCTGACATACTGAATTAAAATGATTCTCTATATGTCACAAAACACAGTTTAGTCGCAATCTGCACTTCGTTTTGGCCGTACAAATGTTAATGATACTAAAGCAACTTGGTAATGTCCCATATTTTACAGCTGTCACAGTCGTTCAATTTTGACCAGATTATAATATGATATGATATCATTATGGCAAGGGACCATCCGAAGGTATTAATGAAAATTGGTCTATTGATGCAGGTGTTCTCTTAAGATAGGTAAATTGTATAGTTTGAACCTTCAAGACATCACTTCGAGGCATCCTCTTCAGACAGGGACAGGTGGTCTCTTAAGACAAGCGGTCTCTTAAGACATGTGGTCTCTTAAGACAGGTAAATTGTACTTCTTAAAGCTTCTGTAGACTACTGCCTACAGATTTGAATTAAATATTGCCGTTAATTGGCGATCACCGAGGTCCCCCGATCACGCAACCCCATTATAGACACTATTAGCAAGTGTCTCTTAGATTCTTAGTTGAATTTGACAGGGTTTGAATCCATTTTTGATAAACACATTACAACATTGATGTTGCTTTTCTTTTTTAGATAACCACCTAGCATCATGCAAAACCACAGCGATACAGATTTATGTTTGGCAACAACTCGTTCCAACAACTTCCCCGCAAACATTTTCACCATTGAACAGCTTCAGCACGGTGCTGTTTTGATCCATGTCTTTGCGTCAATGTACATCTTCAGTGCTATGGCATACCTTTGTGATATGTACTTCGTTCCTTCCGTTGAACGTATTGCTGAAAAACTTAAGCTCAGTCCTGATGTCGCTGGTGCAACATTTATGGCAATTGGTGCAAGTTCTCCAGAGCTGTTTACGTCTCTGATTGGTGTTTTCGTGGCACAAGATGATGTTGGCTTTGGCACCATTGTTGGGTCTGCCATCTTTAACATTTTCTTTGTCATTGCGTGCTGCATTCTGGTTGCTCCAATATCTCTGAACGTCAAAGTGTTTCCCATCATGCGAGACTCACTTTGCTACGTCATTGCCTTAGTGCCGGTGGCAATAGCCTGCCTCGCACGCAAGGTGGAGTGGTATATCAGTCTTGTCATGGTTATTATGTATGCGGGCTACGTTCTAATAATCTACTTTAGTGACAAAATACATTACCGATGGGAAAGTCTCTTGCCAACTCCAAAGAAACAAACACTGGTGTCGGACTCGCTTCCCATACTGCAGGTGAATGGCAACTGCGACGCAATGGAAGACAATGATAACACACCCATTCGCGAAGCTCTCAACAAACACACGTATCACGATGAACACCAAAAACATAATGGCACTTTCTATGCATCGACTGAAGGCAATGACTGTGAAGCAAGTCACAACTCGCTCACGGTGTCAACACACCTTCCATTCCAATCAAGTAATAGGCATGAAATCAGCCACGTTGAGTTTATTGTACCCGAAAGTAAAGTTGGTCGAGTGATGTGGATCCTTGGTCTACCAGTCATCTGTCTCTTCTGGCTAACACTACCCAATCCGACGAATGGCAAATACGCATCGTTATATCCACTGACCTTTTTCATCAGCCTCTTTTATATTGCTGGCCTCTCATATATGATGGTGTGGATGGTAACTGTGATTGGCATCACAGCGGGTGTCCCTGATATAGTCATGGGTCTCTTGGTTATTGCTGCTGGCTCGAGTGTACCAGATGCTCTGGCTAGTATAATCGTTGCACGTCAAGGTCTTGGTAGCATGGCTGTATCCAACTGCATCGGTAGCAACGTGTTTGATATCCTATTGTGCCTTGGCCTGCCGTGGCTCATCAAGACGACAATAACAGACTATGGCAGCGTAGTGCCAATCATTAGCAATACCATCAAGTTCACCATCTTCGTTTTGATGGGAAGTGTACTCGTCATGTTGGCTGTCTTTACTGCCAGTAAATGGCGCCTGCAGACCAAGGCGGGTATCGCATTATTGTTACTCTATGTTGGTTTCATCACAGTATCCATATTGCTTGAAATGAATGTATTTGGAGAGTTCAATGGACAGACCTGTTAAAACATGGAACTGTACTTTTAATTCATTAGAATGAACGGCAAATAATTGAATGCTTTACTGAACACAGACCACTGTTTACTTCTTTCTCCTGTCTACAGAACAAGACTGTTTCCACCATTTAACCAGGTTGGATACAGCGAGCAAACATTATTTTACTTGTTTTTCATACATGGTCAAGCCATGTTCTAGCTGCTACTGTATAAACATATATGTATGATGCCCACCAACACGTTTTACAATTCAATTAGGTGTGTAAAAGGTCCATTTGTGTCCATGCGCAACACCTGTCGATTGCCGTACGTCCCTGAAAATGAAACAATACAATTTTATCAGAGACAAAAATGGATGCATTTTTAGACATATGAACAATATTTTGTTTTGAGGCAAGCACAGCTAACTTGGAGTGCCTATTCCGCAGCATTGGATAATTTCATTTAACCTGCAGAAAACAATTCGGTTTCAAGGCAGCCTTTTTGAAAAGCAGCTCTGTTAGATATTGTTCTCTCATGCCAATTTGCATTATAAATACTGTACAACTTTACCTTGTTTGACGCTCGAATATTTTGTGCTGGGCAGAGTTCCAGAAACCATGCAATACCAAACTTTGTTCTTTCCCAGTACTAATCGAACCCATAGCGACTGATTAATGGGAGGTGTTACCGGTTTCATACAAACATTCATACAAACAATCAGATGTTTGTAAAATATAGATAAAACATACACTACAGGTAATCTACAATCTTGTAAGAGTCAACTATTTAAACTTAATCTATAATCGAAAATTGTTTTCAATTTATCAGATATTTAATTCATTCGATACAATTATGTAAGTTCTGTAAGATATCAAATTAACCGGATAAAATCTCTTAACTAAATGATCAAACAAATAATTAGCTACATTTTGTCACAAAGAAAACTGCATTTTATTTGCCTATATATAAAAGAACAAGGAATGGGTTCAATTGATAATAATAGCAAATAATTATAGGTCTACACTCTCACCATAGCAAAAAATTGTCTTGATCTCATTTTCCCGCTGTCTTTCAGACTCTGAAATCAGCAACTAGAAAGATAGAAATTAAAAATGTAATTTCAGATACATGTTTTTATTGACTGTTGCAAACGGAGGCAAATGGTGGAAGTATAAATCGAGGGCAACTTTTACAAGTTTCACTACCCTCGTCAGAAATGCTGCAAGGCTCCCTCATCTGGAGCTATTAGTTGAAAGCTTCGAATAATCTCTGCAGTCTGCATTGATGATTGTAATTGTGCACCAGGGTGCGACACATGGATCTGTTCACCGCAACATCAGTTACAGTCAAACTTGTATTGGCGGCCACCTCTATAGAGCAGCCACCTGTGTATAAAGGCCACTCTTCGTAACCCCAACAAGACACTTTCTATAGAAGACAACCTGGACAGAAAAGGCCACACAACAATATCAGTTGAATGATTACACATACCACATACCTGCAGTTCCCTTAATAATTCTTCATACAGTCTGCTGCCTTCTGTCTTGTTGCCATTCGCATGGTACCTGGAAAGGGCATTGAACAAATTACAAACATATAAAATGTTAAATGCGTTATGCCGATATCCAATCTTCAGTCAAATCCGCCTAAGTAATCTTGAGGCCAAAATCTGCAGACTTAGTAAACTGTCCAAGCTGCACACGAAAGTAATTACACAATTGAAGAATGTGGTCTTCTAATGGACAGAGTGTCCGGTTGCAATCAAATGACATGGGTTCAATTGCCCACCAAGACAACAGACAGGTTCGTTGTAACCATTAAGTGGTTTCAAATGTTGAGGGCTATGTTGATTAGCTACATGGATTACCTTTGTTAAATTAAAAGACATGCAATTTACAGACAAACTAACTAGCAACAAACGAATTGCAACAGATGAAAATAGCAAGCGAATGTGGCTTCTGGCTAACGCCAAAAGCTTAGACATACTGCATAACTTTTCCTTTCAACTTTCCACCAAGTGTTGCCTGCGTAAATCAAGAGCGAATCTATAAGCAATCAGACATATCAAATAGAACTTACAGCTACAGAAAGCAGTGACCATGTTTCCTCCGCAATGGATATGCTTACTATTTATAGCCTACACAGGTCACTTGTTGTAAATATGCTACATCAGTGAAGCAGAATAACACTCTTGAAAATATAATACAGTGAAACCTGTCTATAATGGCCACCTTTGGGACCTGAGGAAAATGACCTCTATAGACAGGTGGACTTTCTGTCCAGGTTGATTCCTATAGAAAGAATCATTTTGGGGTTATGAAAAGTGGCCTTTATACACAGGTGATTGCTCTACCGAGGTGGCTACTAAGACAGGTTTGACTTTACACAGTAACTAGCTGTCTTTCTTGATATTGCTTGCATACTATAGGCTGTCTAAATGGGATTATCTGAAATGAAAGCAGAGTTAAACTCTTAACAGCTTAAATGCAATGTAATAATAATAACTGAATGCCTGTGATGTCAAACAGGGTGTCAACTGTCAAGTATTGTGGCTCCGCATCGTCATATGCATTCCGTATTCTATTGTACCGGTGCCAGGATGGTGTCAGTGGTGGTTTTCTATAATCCTGCGTTGTAAATATATAATGTTGTTGTCTTGTTATGAAAATCAGTTTGCAAAAGGTTCTTGGTGAGGAGACATTCGCCGTGTTGTAGTCTCTGTCTCCCTCGTACCAAACTATTGACTTTTTATGGTATGAAGGTTGAGTGGCTTTGATGCCAGAACAGAGGCAAGTAGATGCAGTTCAGTATTATAATAGTGGCAGATACAACGGAGGGTAGCCAGCTCGTCCGAAGGCTTGAGAGTCAGATTGCAAGAGAGCAACATTACGAAATACAAGGCATTTATAGCAACTGACGGAGGGCACTGATTGGCGGTCTGAGTGCTGACGTAACTGATTGATGAGACCGCCACAACTTACCATACTAATTATTTGCCATAATCACTAACCTGGGGCACTATCATGACATCTCCAGGCAAATCCAAAATTGAAACAAGCTTGTTTGCTTCTTCACTAAAGCTCAGTTTCACATCAAGAATAGACTTGGCTGCAAAGAAAGACAACAGATTGAGTAACATTAATCTTGTGATGCAACTTATCATACTGCTAAAACTTGTGTCAAGATTTATAAAACCAAAGCAATACATAGTTGGTTGGTCATTTTTGAAATGTAAAAGCCTGTACTGGTGCCATAATAAGCTTGGCACACCCTGTTTAGTTGCTTTCTCGCTCTCTCTCTCTCTCTTCTTGCATTACACTGACTGCCACCAGAGCTAACAACATTGTCTATTCTTGTTTGTGGTGTCATATGGAGTCTAATACAGTAACTACTGTGCCATTTAAGAGGATGTATAAATACGATGTTTGTTGGTTGTTTGATGTATATTTGGTAGGAAGCTGGCCGTGACAGGGAGAGATGGCGAAGGGATCTATGTCCGTAGTAGCCAGAGCTCTATGTCACGGACCCAGCAACACAAGGTCTTGACACAACGAGAGATAGAAACGAAAGAGGATAATTACAGCTTGACGCGGTGACTTATCACAGTTGACATGATTACGTTAATTACGACATAGATATTTACATAACAAAAGACGTGCGTCAGCCACTACACTACCACAAGCCGTCAGGGTCAACAATTTGAGTTACCAGAAGAACCTCGGCGATTCTAGGAATGACGTCCAGGTTCGTGGATTTGCAGGCTAAGTAGTTCAAGTAGTTGTCATCATGTCACTGTATCATGGTAATTACCTAGCAGATGTCAAGATGGTCGTCTTATAGTTCATGAATGACACTTTCCATAGAAGTCAACCTGGTCAGAAAGGCCACTTCCTATAAAGGTCATGTTCCTCAGACCTGTCCTTAAGGTAACCATAATAGACAGGTTTCACTGTCCTATTAATAGGCAACATTTTAAAAATAAATTTTATGTAACTTAGTTACATACCTAGTTTTGGTAACAGCGCAGAAGTTGCTTGCTTCAGAAAGCAGACAAACACAACAATGCCTCTTTCAACCTTTAATGCCACAAAAAAATAAAATAACTCATGTTAGAAGCTTTTCATTCAAAATGCAGTACGTTTGACATCCATCAGGCTGCCTAGCCTTACTGCATAAGGTTAACACCCCCACAATATGCATAGCAGATTGGTGCTCTAAACCGCGCCTGCACAAATATTCTCCAGAAAACGCCCATCCGCGCAATTTCTAGGTAAACTTTACACTAAACAAGCAATTTTCTTACATAAACTGCTATTTTTTGCTGTTTAATTTTGTATTGCGCAGAAAGATCTGTGCAGTTTGAGCTGCACAAAACTCAAAATTCCCCACGTGCAAAATGCAAAGAATGCGCGCAGCCGGGTTTGACACAAGAAGACCACACAAAAACCTTGAATGTTTTGTGGTCTCGCACTTAACACAGATTGTTGTTTCAGACTGACAGTCTTCAAGATTAGATAAGTTGGATTTTAAACCTAGTCTGCAGAAAGGGCATTTTAACAGATCTCAGGGAGGGGCAACAGGACATTTAGAGACCAGGGGCAATCAAGGGTGGTAAAAGGAGAAATATCAGGGACACCAATTAATCGGGAAAATGCTTTCTCGGGGAGCGAATGTCAAATTCTGCTGATCTGCAGACCGGCCGGTCTATGATCTCTTCACCATTCAGTTGCGACCAGACAAGATGTGAGTCTCTAAGGTATTTGCTGCCAATTGAGAATTCGATTTAGAAGCAACACATACCTAGTCGACTGCGCCTATCAGAATCTGATAAATCTTCAAAATAAAGTTCATTAAACAACCAATATCAGTAGCCTAACCTCGTCTTACCTCGACAAACTGTTTCTCATCGTCTGACCCATAGTTGGTCTGTAAGCGTGCAGATAAAACTTGCTGGATCACAACTCTTGTGGAAGGCTGTTCTGCAACACTGCTCATGCCTCCTCAAAAGTCCTCACAGTGCTCTTTTGGCTTCCAGTCTTTCCAGACTCATTTCTAGTTGGAATTTGCTCACTCAGCTGACTTGAAAATCTACCATGTTGTTCATGCCTCTCTCCTCCCTCTAATCAAGAGTCTGACATTGAAGTCGAGGCGACAGAGTGAAAGTCAGAACAAAATGGCCGACACAGACGAGGTTTCACAGGAACCAACAAAATCTCCTCCAAACGAAGAAGAACGAGCGGAGGAGAAGACTGAAGAAACTGCAGATGCAAAAAATGCCTTAAAGAAAAAGAAAGGTAAGCAATTTGCGCTTGTCTAAAGCCATGCTCTCTACAATTGCCTTTGAATAACCTAGGCTAGCCGCTAGTGGGAAATGGGGAGTTAGTAGGCCTACGGTCGGAGAATGATCGAAAAGCAGTGTACATGTAAAAAAATGGTATAGAAGGTTTTTCTGCAGCATCCGAAGTAGAATTTAATGCTCTATAACATATCCAAAATCCGCTAAAATCCTTCTTGGGCAAACCACACAATGTTATTCTGAAGATTGCTACCTTTTCTGGGTTTGCATCTGATGGCTAAGCCCCCAAAACCACAAAAACGGGTCAAATTACACAGCGTTCCTGCTGGACCTGTTATGCAACAACCATGAGGAGTAAGCGATGCAAAGAGTTGAGTTGAGTTTATTGACAACACTTCAAACATATATCATCAACTTAATATTAAGTTACTTAATTTGCCCGTTAGTGCTGTCCAGTTGCTTGATTAAATGTTCAACGTTCAAACTTTTCGTTCTAAGAACATCTAATATCTAATGTCCAATAGTAATGTTGTAATATCTAATAGTATACTGTACTGTTGGTTATAATATCTAATATAATTAATTCAAATCGAAACTTCGTCCACTCTCTCAATGTCTTTGCTAACCCGTTGTAATAGCATTAACATTTCTAACTGGGAACATCTACTGCTGCTCATATGGCGTAGAGCATCCTGGCTACGGCACATTGGTCTTCTTGTTGGGAAAGTTCAGTTAGTGACTTGAATGGCTCTACCGAGCATCTAGCTGTCTCCGTCAACGGGCAGTACATGATCAAATGCTCCTCGGTGGCCATTCCTCAGCATGCACATATTCTATCGGCGCTCGGGGTTCCTTTCCAAACGATACTGCTCAGATAGCCAGGAGGTCGAAGACAATCTGCATCGCGTCCATGCCTTTCGGAGCCATTGCTCCATGTACAGTGATGTATAAACCTTATTTACCACCAAGGTGGGATTAAAACAATTTATACAGGTGTCGCTTTGTACTATGCATATCTAACAAGTTACGTCTGTCGTTTTCCATTTCCACATCCAAGAAATTCCATTCCAACCTTTTCCGTTTCGCGATTACTTCGTAGAAGGGTACTGCACATTCCTGCGCAATGCGCATAGCCTTCTGATAAGGGGATCCATCCACTAGAGCTTTCCTCGCAAAGTATCTTCTTTGTTGTTCAATGACTATGTTGCTCAACTTAGGCAGTCCGAGTTCAATTAGGCATATCTCGTTCGGCGTCGAGACTCGGACACTTACAAGCTGCTTTACCATTGACATGTACAGTCCCTCCACTTGCAGCAATGGGCCATCGAACCAGGTTTCGCACCCGTAAAGTACCGATGACATTACTGCAGAGAAGAAAACTTCACATTTGACTACAAAAGGGGCATCCATGTTGCATTGCAGGTCCAGGCGGCCGTTGATTACCATGAACTTTGATTTCTTACTGTTAATAATCATCCCAGACTCAGCGCAAAACTCTTGCAGCATCGTCAGTTTCTCGATAAGGTTTGCTTTATTAGTTGAAACTAATGCCAAATCGTCCATCAAAAGCATGCCATGTAAGTCCTCACCAAAAAGAGCAAGAGCAAAATCGAGCACTCGTATGGACAATGAATAAATAACGGTAAGTTTGGTTGAAATTCTTTGCCACAATAGCGTGGAAGAGGTGTGCATCTTATATCAGTTTTTTTTTAATGTTATTTTCCATTTTGGATGACTCGCCTGACAACGACCTTGGATTTCAAGAAAACTGTTGTGTTCCTTGTCAAGTCAAATTATTGCACTGCTGTCCAATGCTCTGTTAGCAGAGGGTCACATAGTCCGCACCAGCACCGGAGACGCCGATACAATGATAGTCGCATCCGCTCTTGAGTTAGCCGTTATAGCTCCCCGTTCCATGTATAAGTAGCAGATGATACAGATGTTCTTGTTATGCTCATGCATCACTGGAAGGAAGGTATGAACACCACCTGCTTCCAGTCAGAATCCAAGACTAAGCCACGGAAACCACTTCAGGTCTGGAATGCGAAAGACTTGGTTGAAAGGGTAGGAGCGCCTACAGCCACTCATCTCCCACTTCTTCATGTTTGGAGTGGCTGCGATACAACTTCGGCAACGTATCAGATGGGGAAGACTGAGATATTAAAGAAGTATGATAATCACAAAGACGTAAAGGAAATCGTCCAGATCATCAGTAACCCTCTATCATCTGAAGAGTCTGTTGGAGCAGCCGGCAATCGCCTCTTTGTTATTCTTTACGATGGGAAGGAGAATGATTCTTTATCAAGGCTTCGATATTTGAAATACATCGAAAGGGTGTCAAGCCAGAACAACGTTATGGATCCCCAGAGGCTCCCCCCCAACAGAGCGAGCAGCTCATTTTCACAGTCTACGTGTGCACCTGCAAGTCATGAACTGGCAGGCTCTCAGCGAGAATTCAGCCAACCCATTGGAA
Source organism: Calvadosia cruxmelitensis (assembly GCA_900245855.1). Classification (NCBI taxonomy): domain Eukaryota; kingdom Metazoa; phylum Cnidaria; class Staurozoa; order Stauromedusae; family Kishinouyeidae; genus Calvadosia; species Calvadosia cruxmelitensis. The sequence continues at coordinate 3,019 of OFHS01002912.1, read as the reverse complement.
TGGGGCTGGAAAAAGGCAAGCGACCATCTGGTGCCGATCATGACCGACATACCTGCTGCGCCAGAAAGCTTAATCAAGTTCATTCGGTGCAATTGCAAGGCGTCCGCCAAAAATTGTTGTGGAACAAACATTTGCTCTTGTCGCAAAAATTATCTGAAATGTGTGTCCGCGTGCGGAAATTGTCGCGGGGAGAGCTACAAAAATACCAAGCCCGTTCAAATGGAAAACGAGGATGAAGTCGCAGATGAAGATATCATTAGTAATTTAAGCATATTTTTACGACCACAGTGTACGCCGTGTAGCTCCAAATCATTTTAAGTGCAATGCTTGCGATGCCGAGAAAATTATGAGCATTAAATGCGGCATGGAATTCTGCATATATCATGGATTTGCATGCAAGTAGTATACATTGTACATCTATATTCCACCATTCGATATATAAACTTGCGCTACTTGTCACAGTCAATTCGAATCAGCAGGATTGTTAACTGTAAGTATCTTCAAATTAGATCATATACAGAAAAAGAAAATTGCATTATCTGCTTATAGGTCATGGTTATATGAACAGAAAATCGTTCTGAAGCGAGTATTTTAGTCGAATACGACGTGCATTATAAGAATGTCGCTGCGATCACAGTAAAAATCATCTGTAACTGAAAGTAATCCTTGGGATTATGGTGGTGGCTTTGATCTTTGTTATGCTGAATATTATCGTGTTTAAAATAGCTCTAGAACATTTTGCCCAAGAACGATTTTAGCGGATTTTGGATATGTTATAGAGCATTAAATTCTACTTCGGATGCTGCAAAAAAACCTTCTATACCATTTTTTCCATGACCAACTATTCTCCGACCGTACTAAGTTAGTGGGTGAGTGAGTTCGCAGTGAAAAGTAATTTGCAAACAGGGAAAGGTAACAACTTGATTTGGATCAAATTATCGGGAGTCACTGATCGTGTAACCTAATGCCTTCATGCATGAGCCATCGTACTCAAGCTTTCTGCCATCGTGAAATTCAAAAATCAATCTTTTTGACAGCCCTACTGTCTCAGGACCGATGGTCCAGTTTGCAGAGTTTGGCACCGCCGCCCCCGAGATCTCTATTTTGCTAGCAATATGGTGTCCCTGGTGTAGGTCAAAAATGTTTCGCAACTGAAGACAAAATAGGACATCCTTCGTATGATATTTATTTTGCAGTTTAATTTTATTTATTTATTTGATTTTCGCCCCTGAGGAGTGCCCCTGAGTGATATTTTGTTGCAATTGCGCCCCTGCCCCTGAACATTTTGGGCTCTGGTTCCCCCGAGATCTCGGCGAGAAGTGCCATACTCTGCAAACTGGCCGATGGTGACTAGTGTCCCATGCCTCTCTGTGCATCTATCACGTGTATATTAGCAGACTTTTTCCTTTTGAGAAAACCCCTGAGTACGAGTGCCAGGCTGGCGAGTACGAAAACGAGTGGCGAATGCCAAGTGTGTGAATGCGAGTGGCGAATGCCAAGTGTGCGCGTACGAGTGGCGAATGCCAAGTGTGCGCGTACGAGTGGTGAATGCCAAGTGTGCGCGTACGAGTGGCGAATGCCAAGTGTGCGCGTACGAGTGGTGAATGCCATGTGTGCGCGTACGAGTGGCGAATGCCAAGTGTGCGCGTACGAGTGGCGAATGCCAAGTGTGCGAGTACGAGTGGCAAGTGCCAAGTGTGCAAGTGCCAGTGGCAAGTGTAAAGAATCTCGCGAGTGCCACTCGAGGACAAGTGCCTTCACACAGGTGCCCAAGTCTGTACATCAGGACATAGCAATGGATGCCGGGACCCGATAATTGTTCTGGGTCCCGGTACAAACATTTCTTGAAATGTTCGCGTTTTCTGTTTGCATTTACAAACTCTTCAGAAGGACTTCAGGAAGAGGAAATGTCTTTTTGTGCAGCGGAGTGTTTGTATTATTACGAGATTGCGAGAATCTTGTTATCTTGGTCATTTTATGAAATTTCAGTTGACATCTTGCTGAAGGCAACTGGTGACGCTCCTATCATGAAGAAGAAAAAGTGGGCAGTTGATCGAGAAAAAACAGTCTCATACTTGACTGAATTTGTTAGAAGATACATTAAAATGGCAGCCTCGGAATCACTGGTAAGGTCTTGTTGCTGCTCTTTTGAATAACAGCGTTTGACTTCCACTCGTTAGGTTTATTAGTGTGTAAATGCTTCAAGGATCACATGTGATGATGTGAATACTATTTTCATCGGTGGACGCTTGCAGTAAAGGGAGAGTACAGTCAAGCCTGTATTAGCGGGCACCTCTATAGAGCAGCCACCTGTGTGTAAATGCTGCTCTTCATTGCCCCAAAATGACACTTTCTATAGAAATCAATGTGGACAGAAAAGCCACATGTCTATAAAGTTCGTTTTTCTCAGGCCCCCAGAGGTGACCGTTATATAAAGGTTTCACTGTAGTTTCTTTTGATGCTTTAGCAATGGAAACAAGGTCTCCGTATTGTTCAACGATGTGGTTAATCTCCTAGAAACTCTTTTGATTGAAATCATCGTTTTACAGTTTGTGCTTGTATTCTCTAAGTTTACAATTTCACGTTTCACAAAGTTGAGCCGTTGTACTCCGCTGTACATTGTTGATTCTTTTACCCTTTTATACTAAATAGATTTCCCATATTCTCAGGTACCAATTTCTTTGCTACAGCTTAACCCATTCCAGACATATGAATTTGAAATTGTGCTTATGTGCCGACATGTCCCTCCATCCCCTAACTAGGGAAGCCGATGCTAATGTGTCTGCATTTGAATTGATGCCTTCGTCTGAAGCGCATCAACACAAGCAAGCATATCATAGCTTGCAGTAGTTCCCTGCTCATCATGCTTCTCCTCTCGTAGCGTGAAGTATTTCTCTGCGCAATAGAGTACTGTTGTTGCATGTGCGATGATGATGATGATGGCCATGACAGGTTGACAACATTAATTTATTGTCTTGCTGATTCTTATCACAGTTTATCTACGTCAACCAGACTTTTG
>OFHS01002911.1:0-15675 GCA_900245855.1 Calvadosia cruxmelitensis | reverse complement strand
CGTGTCCTTGTCATGAGATGTTGTTAGTTACGAAACTAGTCGTGGTTCTTGTCTCTGGGCGTGCCACGACAGATAATTCTAGACGTTTCATCATATAAAGTATCAATTTTTCATGTAAAAAAACACACAAGCAAAAAACGAGATACATCATTTGTAAAACGTCGAAATAGTGAACTTGTATTACAGAACAGAAGATGTATCCGGGATTTCTACTGTAGGTAACTAATAAATGAATTGTCACTTCAAGGAGTCGACAGCTTACCCCTACAACCAACATGAAATTAAACATTTTATTTACCATCATTTTGGAGTGATTCCGTTAGGCGGTCCTCGATTTCACTGAGGTCAAAGCTAAGATCAGCCAGCAGCGTCCCGTGGCTAACCGGAAGCATGCATTCACTATCTTTTCCACGCGTATCATGTTTGCTATGCTTTTCCATTTCCCTGACAAAAAGGAAATAAAAGGAGTAAAGTTATAATTCGAGGCATCGGAAAGTCGAGATGTTGACTTCCGAAGGTATAGACTTCTCAGAACTTTACTTCAGGATTGCTTCCTGTACATCAGCACATTAACTTACACTGTCAGCTATAATTATAAACACATTCCTCATACAGTATCTTCCCAGCTATTTTATAAACATTTCAGTAGACAGTAAAACTTATACAGAAGTTAGCTATTGTACTCCCATCAAAATATTTCTTTCGTATGAGAATATTTGAGAACGGTAGTGGCGTATAAACATAGGGGGATTGAAAGGGGTGGTGCCCCTTCCAATAACGTTTCTGGACGGGATTTTCAATTCGAAAAAATCTCATAAGAAACACCTCCTACGTTTCATATGCGTATATTATACAGTAAAATCCAATGTGCGTCTTTGCCTTATATATCTAAGCTATTCCACTGTGATAGGAGTAATTCTTTTCAGGCAGAAAGAGTGCATCATCCCAACATTTGTGCGCTTCCCAGCTCAATATATTTCAAATTTAATTGGTTTAAAAGATAATGAACTACTTCTTCTTACAATGTTTTCAATTTTTCAGGATTTAATGATACACAAGTTTTTCAGTAATGGTACTGTAGCCATTTCCATGGGTCAATTAAGTCGCGATGGTGATGGGACTGGTGATGACATGTTTAACAAATAGGTTTAACGGCCAACTCTGTTCGTGGCATCCACTCTGGCAGGCGTGAAGTGCCACTAGTGATGACAGGTATCTAGCAACAATCTGTATTGCTTCACATCCATTGAATTCAAAGAGGACTGAGCTGATAAGGTGGTTTCACTCATCCAACAGATGAAATCAAACAAACCAACAAGTCAGGAACAGATAGACCGAACTTGGTCCCTTGGGAATGCAGAATACTAAAATTTCAAACGCTCCGAAGAATTCTAGAACAGCTGTAGAATATGTTTAAATTGCAAACAGTAGATTTAGACAACATTGAAAACAAGGCTATTCCCTTTGGATCGAATTTGGTCCCTTGGGAATGCAGAATACTAAAATTACAAACGCTCCAAAGAAGTCTAGAACAGCTGTAGAATAGTAATTACGTTTAAATTGCAAACAGTAGATTTAGACAACTTTGAAAACAAACTATTCCCTTTGGATCGAATTTGGTCCCTTGGGGAAAATTTGCATTTGACGGGGAGGTACCGCGTCCCTGAAACGCAAGACGTCTGGTTCTCGAGGTACCGCGTCCACGTCTTGGAGCTGGGACGGCCGGAGTCCTATTCCATTGGGTGATGGCGAAATGGACTTCGGGCAACTGGGTCCTCGCGCAAACGATACCATGGAACTGGAGGAGTGCCCGCACTTCTCCAGGGAAACCAGACCTGATAGCTACTACAACAGCAACAACATCGTGACGTTCTACGACGTTGCCACGATACTGCGTCGCAGGAACGTCGTCAATATTATGTTGGAGAGGATGGCGACATGGAGGAGACACAGGATTGCGTGAGCTAGCGGCAACAAGCACAAGCTCAAGTGATTTTAATTAGGACAGGGTTCGTGGATATAAGACGAGATACAATTGCGCATGTGCAGACAGGAATCGACGTTTACATTAATTGGCATAATTACGAATAGTATACAACTGTAAAGATGTCTTTGAGTTTTGGGGTGCATTACTCTATATTGTGTGGATTAACTATGAGCTGGAGAAATGTCTTTTCATTGGTTACCAAGTCATACCATGATCTTCAGCATGCGCCAGGAGTATTCATTTCAAAGGTATGAGCGGTTACATTTACAGTGCAACCTCGTTAATATCACTATGGTTTCCAGTCAATAATCATGACACGGGTAGTGGACATTAATAGGGTACTGACTGAGCTTGATTTCAAACTCATGTAACTGAAACAGGTAGTGATATTGCTAGGAGAAAACAATTATATGAATAAATATTTAATACTCAGGGTTGGGTCAGTTACATTTAAAATTAACTACTTGCAGTTACAGTTACATTAATTAGAAAGGCATCAAAAGTAAGAGCTGAGAAAGGCATCAGTTACTTTCAAAGTTTGTACTGATCCTCAAAAGCAACTTTTCAAAGATACTAGTTACTTGTCCAGAAGAAGTAGCTAGTTACAACTACAAGTTACTTTTTCCACATAGTAACTAGTTGCTAGAAAAGTAATTTTTAAAGAAACTATGTTACGTCATATCTGTACTTCGTCGTGTTAACGACTCCATCTGATCTACGCTGTGTCTCATGACACATATCTCTGGCACCAACGACGATACATATTCTTTGGAATTCTGCCATCTTTCCCTATCAGGAGACAAGCAATACATATATCTACCAAGTATATATTTTGGAATGCAAAAACCTCCTTCTTTGTCCTTTTACATATACGTACTACTGAGGGATGCTATTTTGTTAATCTCACAAGTGCAGTTGCTATCCGCTGATGATCATGCTATACCAAACTAGAAGTAGTGATCAATGTTCAATTTGTTTTGGGTCTGCCTTAAAACTGACAGCTGCCTTTTCTTCTGCTACACGTCACTGATAATAATACGATTCTTATTTTAAGAACAAAATTTCTCAATTCAAAGAAAATAGAACTTAAATCTAGTACAAGAATACTGTGGCGGTCTCATCAAGCATTTACGTCAGCACTCAGACCGCCAATCAGCGCCCTCTGTCAGTCGCTATAAATGTCTTGTATTTCGTAATGTCAACTCTCTTGCAATCTGTACTCTCGAGCCTTCGGACGGGCTGGCTACCCTCCGTCGTATCTGCCATATACTATATATATACTATATATACTCAACCACATCTACTTGCCTATTCATTCGATCTACAATCAACCTACAATACTCTACAATACTACAACGTTGTAAGCCTCACATTAAATTGCGAAGACATACTGCCATTGCTCTTCCACAGACCTAGCCTTGTTTTAAGCAAGTTGACACTTGAAACAAGAAAACAGCTCTTGGCGAAGACATATTGGTGAGTTTATGACGAGTTATTTTCTCTTGCTAACATTAACATTGAGACATTTTATTTCTGTGCGCTTGTATCGCAACTACATCTGCCTTGTAAACTTATCAAGTTTTGCTAAATAAGATCCATATCGTCAGTAGATTTTTCAATTTAAAGCCGTTTAGCTCAGTTGGTACACATTACTGATTTATATAGGAATCATCATCATCATCATCATCATCATCATCATCATTTATTCATAATTCCAATAAGTTTACAGAAAATATTCTTACATGGAAGGTGAGGTCACAGCAATTTACAAGTATAGGACTATTGGTATATATATGTATAGACAATTGATTGTTTTTTTGCATAAAGTCTTTTTTCCTTTTTTCTCTCCTTTTTTAAATATACATTTCCTTGTAATTTCAAGTGAGCCAAGTTTCACATAGGATTGGAGAGGTCTTCAACAATTGGTTAAACCTGAACCTGCTAGCGATCACCATCAGCATTTATTCTGAAATCCGGTAAGCTAGTTGAATCTTATTTTTCATTGAGCAGATATACCTAATACAAGTAATACATGATACAAAAGAATTTTAAGATTACTAATATCTTCAATAATCAACAAATAGAGGAGAAAGATTATATGAATGGAATGAGATGAAGTAAAACATTAGGAAAAAATCAATGCTTGTTTTATTGGTTTTTCATAAAACATCTCGCAGGGATTATGGATGCATAGCTGCCCAGCAAACAAAAGACATCCTTGGGACGTCGTAGGGACGTCTTGGCTCGACCGCAGAAAGATCTTGCAGGACGTCCCTGGGACGTCACAATGTGGACAATTAAAGACGTCCTCGGGATGTCCTGCATTGGTCTTGCAAGATCTATTCGAGACTTACATAGGACCTAAAGACGACCTCATACGACCTCATCATTGGTCTTTTGTTGGTCCTGAAATCTTCCTCAGGATGTCTGTGGGAACTACAGCTGATTTATTATTACAATAAAGTAACCGTAATACAGTGTAAACTCTTTGAATATCTCCTCGGTTTAGTTTTTATCACATGATGTAACTTTGCAAAACCGAAAAGCTCGGACATAATCAATTATTTTCACCATTTTATCACGATTTGTGACTGGAAAATTACGGGACATTGCACCCGACTGCATCGATAGATATCTATCCTACTTCCTTGCCATGGAAATCATATGCTAATATAAAAGGACTCATATATACCTTTGAAGTCGATCGATTTTTCCTTTCGCAGTTTGTCCCGGTGGTGTGCGGAAATCTGGGTTGAAATGATAATACATTCCTTCGGTGTCAGATTGTTCGTGTTTCATGAAACATTTCAGTGAATTTCTCCTAGGTTTCTTGACAATAGCTGCAGTCAGAATTTATATCAAGAATATAAAACTAATAAGCATTGTCTCTATTGTAGTAAGTATAAACATACATGCCGATTATCTCATATGGACTGACTTTCCCGTACCCTCTGCAAGCCTTCAGAGCGGCTTTCAGACTGTGTCAGTGACCTTTAGTAAGCTCCAGGGTCATAGACTGTATTGTTATGCTAATCCCAGTTTCGTATTGAAGAACGGCAAGTGTGTCAAGAGGAGATGCTGAAAGTCAAAGAAATGTTGAAACGAAAGTGTTTCAAGAATTCCGTGGGAGATCGGTCGAGGTTTCACATCAGCAATCGAAACGGTAGTTTCAAATATCAATGAACTCACATTCTCGTACAGAAGTTCATATTTCTAAATAATGTTCTGGTTCACTTGCAAAATATTATGGTTCTGTACAGGTATATTTTCACGGCAAATTTAGCTCGCAAAAGCACTTCGGCACTTGAAAGTCCCATGTCATGTAAAAATAGTAATTTTTTGAATATAACTCAGAAGGGGCTACTTCAATGGTACTGGTAAAGTTTCATCCACATTGGACTAAAAAGGACTCCTGGTCCTCGAAGGGTTAATAATCTAACGCTTTTGATGTGAGTCTCATAATTTTAAGCCTAACTTTTAACTCTTTTTCTTTTGAACTGGTCTATAATCTTAGATATAATCTCCAATCGATATTAAAGCAACACACATGTCACGAGCCGAGATATACCGTAATTTCTTGCACGGCGATAAGACAGCTCTAAAATGCGTGTTTTGATTTCTATTGTATTTTCTACGAATTGTAGAATATCCAAGGATAGCTGCCGGTATTATTAGGGACATTTTGTGGTATATGAAGTCACAGCAGAAAGTATTAATATCAGTTGAACCTCTGCTATGCTTAATGTTCAAACTATGTGATATGCTTTATTATTGATAAAGAAAACTAAAAAAAAATGATTTGCTTTATTCTTGCGTATATAGAAAGGATTTCAGAGAGCACAACCATTGGCGGAATAAGCCATAGCGGCCAAGTCGTAGCTCGTCTTCATATTAAGCCCAGACATCACAATAAGTTCAACACGCTTATAGTTTTACCTCTTTCTAATGCAGTACATCATGCAGTATATCATATTCCTAGTTCAGACTGTGCTTCAGTATCGAGTGACGGTTTCGTCTGTACCTCAACTCTTGCACGAATGCAAAGAAATTAATTCATTACAAATTTAGAATAATTCCGCAAGTACATATTTTCAATCGTGTGGTACGAACTTGTTCTATGAAACATGTTGCGCGGAAATGTCGAAAGCCTACGCGGCACATTTGCCAAAGTTGAATGATCGTTAGTACTAATGTTTTTTAATATATATTTTGTATTTAAATAAAACAATTTTGAGAAGAAAAAAAACATTTTTTCTATTGATTTCGTATTATTTTTAAGATGGTGTAATTTCGTAGTTTTCCTCAAAATTACAATATCTTCTTACTGCTTTGAATTACTATTCAAAAAATTGTGAATGAGGAGGGCAATGGAGTGATAATTATGTAAATGCATCATTATTTAACTTAAATTGCAATGTTGGTTTGTGAGCTGCCAAAAGTGTAATAAAGACGAATGAATACTCGTGGTGCGAAGCTGATATTTCAATTGCCCGAAACTAGTATTCAAAACGAGACAGCTTCTCTGCACATCTCTTGATAACGAGGACAACATGTTTCAGATAATAGGCATAATAATAGGTATAATTATTATTATATAGTACAAATCACATCGATATTAACATAGCTTTATATAGTGAGATATATTCTCAACTATTAATAAAATAGTTGTCTTACACCATCTAACCCTTTTTATTACATTTGTGACACGAAGCTCAGCTGAATTCCTTGTTAATCTTCATTTGAAAAACGCGAACTATATATGCTGCTGTCGTGCATGTACGACAAAATAGATTATAACGTGTCCATAAATATTCAACGAACGCACGAGAACACGAGAAATTCATATCTCTCTTGAGATGAGGACTGGTAGATAGTCTGGATACCAGGCATTTCTGTGAGGACGGACACAGAATTCACACCACAAAGTTGATGGTGGCGATGAAGTGATTTCAGGACAGAAAGACGACCTCCGTTATTGCTAAATTACACAACATTCGCAGTCTAACGAGTAATACTTTTATATTCCGTTCATCCTTCTTCCCACAAATCCATTCGCTGTTTTTCTTTGGCGGCTTTGGCTTCTGCGGGCGACAATAAGAGACAAAAAGCACATGGTAATCGAAATAATTATAGAACTGCAACTGCCAACTGGCCAAATGATGCACTCGGAGATCGGTCATAGAGTGCTCGTATATTGCATTAGTACTGCATTTAGTGGCTCCTTCGGCGAAAACTGGGTGTTGTGACTAGTTTGAAAAGAACAGGCCAGCCAGACCATGTCACACCCTGTTTCTTGTTAATACTGATCGAGGCTAAGCATGTAAGTAGATCGAAAATGAGCGAACGCAAACAAATCGTAACGTAAAACGTCAGTTGTGTTTACACTGTAAGAGATAGTGCCTATTTTGTGTCACCATTTGCGCTGTATAAAACGGGTTTATGTCGACGAATGGGTTTAAATCCGTCTGGAACGCCATTAAAACCTCTCTTCTATTTCTAACAACTCACCTTTGGCTTTCCGTAGTTTCTCTCGCTCGAGGGCCCTCTGTTCTGGCGACACGTTGGCTCGCAGTCCTAGCGCGTTCGTAATGAAATTCCTCGCCACGTGCGCTGTCGTTGCTGGTCTAGGCTTGTACGGCAACTGTCTCCCTGTCAAGCAAAGCAACAAATGCAGTAAAGTCAAAATAGTCAGGGGGAAGTTACGCGGGCTTCTAATGAAAATATGCACTAGAAAGGTGACCATTCTATAGAAGTCAACTGACCACTTTCGCGACTTAACTTTTTAAAATCAGAATGCATTAATTGTAGAGCAAATTGAATTTTGTGGATACGAAATAAGGAGAGTTATTGTAGCAAAATGGTCGGATCTCCATGGGTATTGTTGCTATTACGACACGTCAAACAGGTTCTTTAACAATAAAACCTGTCTATAATGGTCACCTTTGGCACCTGAGGAAAATGACCGTTATAGACAGGTGGGCTTTTTGTCCATGTTGATTTCGATAGAAAGTATGATTTTGGGATTCTTAATATTGGCCTTTATATACAGGTGGCTGCTCTATAGAGGTGGCCGCAAATATAAGTTGTATTGTACATAGAACTCAATTTTTCAAGTTACTGCTTGGGAATTTCTCATAAATGAACGCCTAAACCAGGTTGTCGCAATAGAAAGGTAACCATCAACAGGGTTTGACTGGCAAAGAACAAATTCCAAACCTGTGTGCAGTTTATGGAAGCTGACCCATGCAGACCTCAGTTCATGTGATTCCTGAATGAAGCTTAAAACAATACCAATTCCCTATAATACCGACTTCCACCATATTTCTTCCAGGAAGTTCGTGCAGCCGTTGTCAGGGCGTTCGAAGTCGAAATGGCTGCGAAAAGAGGTCTTTGGATACATGCACCAAATAGTTATATGAATATTTATCTTTCGCATACACTGAGGTAGAATACGTGTCAAAACCTTGTGCGACGGTTTGGTCTACTGGTTTGGATGTCTGTTAGTTAATCAGGGGTCCCGGATACGTCTCCCGGTCAAGCTGACACATTCAAATATTCATTGTACAGTAACTGTTATGAGGCTTAATCTATATGCTTACGTCGATGACCCCATTATGAAAGAGATAAGCCATTAACTTATCGAGCTAACCTCATCTAATACAGTGCAACCCCTTTAATATCACCTCGGTTAATATCACAACCCGCTTCATGTCACTTCATTGTGTGAAGCAAGCTCTTTGAGAAGCACCTATTTTAACTTGCTTACTATCACAACTCGCATATTAAGTTATTATCACGATTTTAGACTGGAAAACCATAGTGATATTAACTGGGTTACACTGTGTCTTACAGCTTTAGTAGGATGGTGAAAGAACATCGCCTTGCCAAGACAACAACCTACCTCGGAACAGTTTTGCCTTTTCTTTGGCTTCGGGTGATGCGTCAGTCATTCCACGAACACGTGCATATGGCGATGGCCCAGAGAGCGCAGATGCCGCTGATATAGAGGAACACAGACTACATCGCACAAGCATTACCAGTACAAACCATCACAGTCAGAAATGACAGCTTAATGAACACACTATACTTATTCTCAAGTTGAAACTTAAGCAAAACAAAATACATAGTGGGACACGCAAATGACTGTGATTTAGAAATAAAAAGAGATGGATTCCATGTAAAGCAGAAAGGTTCAGGTCTCATTATTTTCTGCCTAAGCTATATTGTCACCGTTAAGGCTAACCGTTAGAAGCTCAGCTTAATAGCTATTTCAATATTCAACTTGCCCCGCAATGGACTGGCGGTAGCTTGTGAAACATTTCTACACAAGCGGAGTATTTTATGTTTTGGATTGGTTTGAGTGATATCTTGCGGCAGGTAGTCGCTTGCGGTTTGCTTTTCAGCTGCCCTGTTGGGATCTACCCTAACTTGGAGCAAACTCCGTACAGTAGTTTATTTATGACTTTAATAATACTGTTGCGTGCTAGATCAGTCCGCAGAGCAGTTGTTTACATTAAGGAGAGCACTGTGATTACTTCAATACAACTTATTACCTTTACTTTGCGTATCTTAATTTCATTTTATTGAGCACAACATGCCGGATATAGCAAGGTATAACAACTACACGCATTTAAGCCTGTTTCTGATTCATCTGACAATACATGTGTAACCTAAAGTCTGGAGCTTTGGGCACATGAAAACGAGTATCAACCTCGTCACCTAAAGACAAATGCTGCTGGCGTATTCTACACAGTGAAACCTGTCTACAATGGTCACTTTTGGGACCTGAAGCAAATGACCGTTATAGACAGGTGACCTTTCTATCCAGGTTGATTTCTATAGAAAGTGCCGTTTTGAGGTTATGAAGAGTGGCCTTTATACACAGGTGGCTGCTCTATAAAGGTGGCCGTTAATACAGGTTTGATTGTAATCATAAATATAATCATCTGGAATCAAGAAACGAGCGTTCATATCATATTTGTAAATTGTAACAAAGCATGTACCTTCTAACTGTTATATTTGTATGCATCGTTTATATGTCTGAAACATATTCCTATCAATTGTCCTATCAATCATCAATTATCATGCTCACCTGCTGTTTTACTTGGGAATATCACCAAGGCCGATGTATCAGTAACCCATTGAAGTTCATAGTCGTTGCACCTAAAATGACATTCAAAATAGCTCCATGTATGGACAGTAGCAGACGTACAGTCGAGTAACCTACTAGTCATATTATGTCGCTATGTAGTGTAATTTATGTGCAGAAATTCAGTCTTATAAAATTTCACGGTTTATGATTACTGTGCATATCTTCTTAACAAAACGGTACATATTTACTGTCATTTTTTGTACAATTAATAATAATATTTTCATATAAATTAAAAAATAATATATTTTTGTATAAATTAATTTAGGATCATGTGATGGATTTTATCTTCCTTTTTCTGAAAATTCACAACTGCTTTGGTATGCTACAGTGTTGTAATGGCAATCGATCTTAGTTGATTCATTGCTTGCTGTTTCGAATTTTCCAATGTGAAAAACAACCTAGCAGCCAGACCGTGGTGGAGAAGATAAAGACGTTGGACATGTGATGCAATATCATTCTTTAAACAGTCGGTCTATTCATACAAACGCGATTTTCAACAGCGCACTGGAAAAATCTTTTTCTGGGGCCTTTTTCATGGACCGGAACTAAAGCGTAGGCCGGGGACTAAAAAAACTTAATCTCAAGTCCCATATACAGATTTTAAAAATTTAGTCCAGACTAGACGTTTGGTCTCCGGCTACGCTTTAGTCCCGGTCCATGAATAAGAACCCTGATTGTGCTGATAGTGTAACATGGCACAGTGAATCGTCAACTGCACATTTTGGGAATTACATCACATCGTAAAGTCAAACCTGTATTAGCGGCCACCACTATAGAGCAGCCACTTGTGTATAAAGGCCACTCTTCATAACCCCAAAATGCCACTTTCTATAGAAATCAACCTGGACAGAAAGACCACCTGCCTATTAAGGTCATTTTCTTCAGGTCCCAAAGGTGACCATTATAGACAGGTTTCACTGTTTATTAATAATAATATCCTATAATCATTATCTCATCAACGGAATAATCGAGCCAAGATAATGCACATCGTGGTAGACACAGAACATGGAATAATAGGACCACAATCAGACCTTGCTTCATGACATAGTTAATGTCACAAATGCATTAAGAGGATGACGGGAGAACCTTTTTATGTAGAGGACCAATGGTACTACACCATCTATGTTATCATTACGATTATACAAGTGGAAACTGGTACAGGATTCTGGTAACTAGGCATTAGTCCTCACATTACCAGCATAATGCCATGGTCTTCATAGGTCACTATCTTGGGAACAATCGACATTACTTCTGCAATCACTAATTCAGATATCATGATCAATATCATTCTATAGTCAAACCTGTATTAGCGGCAACCTCTATAGAGCAGCCACCTGTGTATAAAAGCCACTTATCATAACATTTTCTAAAGAAATCAACCGGGACAGAAAGGCCACCTGTCTATAAAGATCATTTTTCTCAGGCCCAAGAGGTGACCGTTATAGACAGGTTTCACTGTATATATATGAATACATGATATCATTCAGAATGCTATGAATGAACCAGATTTAGTTGTACAACGTAAGTCGCAAACAACCTACCCCATGGAGGTGATAGCAAGTGCAAGGTGATTGGTTTTATATTCAGACGAAAAGCCATAAATTTCAATAATGTGGGCGTAGTCTGAAAGAGATGGAGATCAGCTAGCTGTATCATGTGCGCCACTTATAACCAAATAGAATTTTAAGAAAACTGTTGGTACAGTGAAACCTTGTTATTATCACTGTGGTTTTGCAGTCAAAAATTGTGATAATAAGCAGGTTGTGATATTAAGCGGGTACAAACAGTTGATTCTGATAGAGCTTGGTTCTCAAACTAAACTGAAGTGATATAAAGCGGGCCATGATATTAAGCGGGTACAAATAGTTGATTTAGACAGAGCTTGGTTCTCAAGCTGAAGTGATATTAAGCGGGCTGTGATATTAACCGAAGTGATATTAACGGGGTTACACAGTATATAAGTTGATTTTGCGTAGCCTATGCAGTTTAGAGTGCAGTGCGTTCACTAACAGGTTCTATATGTTAGCATATATTAGCTGGTTCTTGCCTAGGTCCTTGCATATGTTTTTGCAAACTTTAAACCACCAATGTATCATATGTATGTAAATCTATAACTATCTTAAATGATATTTAAAGAAATGATTTAGTAGAAATTCAAAAGAGTAACTTGTTTTCTGTAGTTTGTATTGAACGGTAAACAAACATTGTCTTACCTTCATCTCCGACATCACTATTCACAGAACGGGATTCAATATGAGCGAGGTCTGCTCGATGGACAATAGGATCATCGCTAGCTGTGAGCTTCCGTAGCTATTGGTTTGAATAACAAATGCATTATCATATAATAATGAGCATGATAAAACTGTGTAAATTGGTTTGCAACAAATCTGGAGCAACTGGATACAATACCAAACATTATGAATCCAAAACCATGTGAAAACCATGTGAAAATAAGTTAACCCTTGTCCTGCTATTGACGAGTATACACGTTTCGAAACAAGTCAAAAGTAGCAACACATAACCAATCTGATAGTTAGTCCTTAGCAAGCAACCAATCAGCAATTGCTGAAGTGGCTTCAAGCCTTCGTTCAAATAGTTTTACGAGCAGGACAGGGGCTAACAAGCATTGTGTGAAAAACTATGCAAAAACGCACTAATCAAATAGTTTTCACACAATGTTTCACATGATTTGCACTTAAATTTCTCACGGCTCCAGTTCATACATACAGTCTATCTTGTTTTAATAACAACCTGTCTTAAATGACCACTCCTGTGTTAAAAGACATGATTCTATTTGTCATTCATGTGGTCACTAAAAGGCAGCTTCACACATGCAGGCAATTTAATGCATGCAATTGCAATTTGTTGCATGCAATATAAGCTAGAAATAGCTAACATGTGCAACCAAGACAATAAAGGGATTGCATGAAATTTCAAATCACATAAAAGATCTCCATTTCAGAATCATATATACCTGCTTCCTCAATGACTTGTCCAGGCATTCCCCACTGTCATTCCAAACAATGTCCCAGTCATCAGCATTTTCTGAGCAATCATTCTTTCCTCCAGCAGCTACAGATTCGCTGATGGACTTGGAACAATTCCCTGTCTCTGCTATTGAAGTTGGAGCACTTTCGTCTTTGCTAATATTCTTACTAGCCGTTTTCTTCTTTTTCGTTCTATGCTTTTTCTTTCTGCCAGGTTCTTTTATTGATTTCTTCTCTAGCTTTTCTGGTTTACTACTCACTGCTTCGTGCTCAAGTTCATTATTTTCTAAGTTCTCTGACACTGTTAATTGTGTTGATTGAGTATCAACAATTGCACTGATTTTCTTCGCATTGTCCACTTCTATGGTAGATTCATTACATTTAGAAGTCTGTGATAAAATCAATGTTTGGAGCAATTTGTCAAGCGTTTTTGACGAAGCCTTTTTCTCTACAGTTCCAATGGCACAACATTCTTCTTCAGTATCGGGCACAGTAAGGTCAGCTTCAGCCAGAGCATATGATAAACAAGAATCATCAGAATGAGGAATCGGTTGAACGTCATTGCTTCGTGATTCACTCAATGTGTCACATTCTGATGGCTTTAATTTTGATTCCTTTCGACAAATGCAAGGTTGAGTTACCTGTTCATTCTCTCCTTGATTGAGGGTCTTATCCTCATCCTCATCGCTGTTTGCTTCACAAGGCACAGCACCTGTATTATCTGCAGCAGAACAAGCAGACTGGTCTCGTTCGTTCAACTCTTTCAGATTGTCTTCATTGTCACAACTACCATCTGCATATTGCATCGGCAGATTCACTTCATCTTGCAATAAACATGAATGCTCTTGACTGGTTGGAGTGCAATTGTCTTCAGAAGTTGGATCTCCAACATGACTGGAATTGCAACATGGTTCATCTTCCTCGCTTTCTATGTGAGTGCCCGCAGAACACTCAAGATCAATAGGGATCGTTCTACTTGAACAGTGAACTACCTCTTTGCTTACAACATCCAACTCTGACGAATCTGAAGCAGTTTCATCGTCAACTCTAGCATCGTTCTTCTTTGGTTTTCTCTGCTTCGACTGTGGCCGACTTCTCCCGCGAGGTGAGTACAGCACTCTGTCGGGTCGCTTGCTGGATTGGAATGAAAACATATTACAGTCAAACCTGTATTAGCAGCTACTTCTATAGAGCAGCCACCTGTGTATAAAGGCCACTCTTCGTAAGCCCAGAATAATACTTTCTATAGAAATCAACCTGAACCGAAAGGCCACCTGTCTATAAAGGTCACCTTCCTCAGGTCCCAGAGGTGACCGTTATTGACAGGTTTCACTGTTTGAATAGAATGTGTTGATGGATTGTAGCGTGATATAATAAACCAATTCTGGAAGTCTTAAATAGTCAAATATACAAAAAATTGTCTTCAATGTTGTCATATTGCTGTAACACATTGGTAGTAGGGATGAGCCGATACTCGTATCAGTTTTGTATCGGCCGATATATCGGCGATATTTTCATATCGGTTATCGGCCCGATATAATAAAAGCATATCTTATTGATTATAGAACCATGAAATGGCAAGCTAAATTTTGGTTGTTGTTGTGAGTTGTTTTATGGGTTATGTATTGTTTGACTTCGCTTTTAGAAAGTTACGGTTTTATATCGGTATCGGTATCGGCCGATAGTAACTTTTTATCGGTAGACGATATATCGTATCGGTATATTGGCAAAAATCTCTATCGGCTCATCCCTAATTGGTAGGCCTATAATGAATGATGTAGGAATTTTAGGTTAACATATCATACATCTCCCTTACATCTGATGGGTTCTGTTCAGCTAGAATTAAACATCACAAAAACATGCTTAAAATATTTCTGACACTCCAACTCTTCTCTGAAAGACCACAACATGATTTTGCCTGAATATAGCGAGGAGTTCTATATAGCAGATTATAACAAAACATTTTATAACTACCTCTTCAAGTCTTTAATCAGACTAGGTGGTGTAGCATTCTCCATCTTCTTTGAACAGAACTGTCTAAAACCAGGAAAAATATCACCTGGTTAGAATCCTCAAAGAGATAGATTTCATGAAATAAGTCAATACAAAAACTTTATTAGGGCAACGTTTCGGTGTCTGCTTGTGCTATTCTCAAGTCAATAGAAAAGTTTTAAAATCTAGCTAGAATATAAATGCATAGAGTAAATCACCTAGGGGGATATAAACAAAACAAACACGCATAAACAATTAATCAGTAGTATGTTGCACAAGCTAGTTTATGAGGTAATTCCTTAATCAACCTACTAGTAACCAGGGGCGGATCCAGGAGGTCAAATGGGTCGCATGACCCCCCTTTCAAACTTACGAATGCCTGACGCCATTGTTGTTTACTTGTCGAGTTGTCAGCAGCTATTTTTAGCAAGATCTCCAAGGCTTTGCCTGAGAATCCGATTTGGTTGACTGAACAATATTTCGCTGATGTGGATTTGATTGGAATCTGCAAACAATTGTCCACAGAAGAACAAATGACCCCCTCCTCCTTTTACTGC
>OFHS01002909.1:0-18917 GCA_900245855.1 Calvadosia cruxmelitensis | reverse complement strand
TGCACAACGTATGCCACCACCAAACCACCAAAAGGAGGGCCCTGAGGGAGACAAGCGAAAGCTTATCAGGATAGCCTCCTTAAATAAAGATGATGATGATGATGCCGACACCGTCAATTGACTAAGTACAAACACCACCCTTGTCTCGGGACGAGGAATATAATTTTTCCTGTTTTGTTTTAGTTTTTTACAGGTGTTGAGTTAACGTATGGTGTATGGACGAATAGTCTTGGCTTGCTTTCTGACGGATTCCACATGTTGTTTGATTGCACGGCGCTCGTGCTTGGCCTATGGGCGGCCATCACATCACGTTGGAAACCCACAAAGTCATTCTCCTTTGGGTCAGTAGTCACTTTTCCAAATTGTCATCAGTTCATCCTTCCACGGACTTACATACTGTCTACTGCCAATAGCAATTGTTACACTATCAAGCATAATAGCTTGTGCAATGTACTCAGGCCAGGAGCCAAGTCTATGTGGTCTATAAAACAGCCCTTGATGTTTATGCTGTAAAATCTGATGTTGCTGCTGAAATTACTTCTAGAATTCTACATGATTGTCTCTGTTATCCTTCTCTTGTACTGTTTTTTTTTACGAGGAGTTGTCAACAGATGTGTTTCTTTATGGACGACGTTTCACTGTCGTTTCTTGTTCTTTGCTGTTTGTAGATATGGTCGGGTGGAAGTCCTGTCAGGGTTCGTCAACGGTCTCTTCCTTGTTGTCATTGCGTTCTTTTTGCTAATGGCAGCAATACAAAGATTGATCAATCCTCCGACTGTTAACACCGAAAAGCTTCTGGTAGGTTCTATGAGTTTGGAACATTGTAGTGTAAGCTGTGGTCCACTGTTTTGTACAATTTAGCAATCGTAATCCGGTAGTTACAATCTCACGTCCTTGCCGCAGCTGTCTGTTTTGTTGATGTGAATAATTTGTAAACCATGCACAAATCGATTACACCATCAGCGTCGTAACTCTTGTTTAATTATAAATTACATGCTATGTGTTGCATGATTGACTGATCAACCTCAGCAGGTCATGTTTAACTTCTTCCCATCTGGAAAATCACACTTGGAGCAGGCATATCTGATAAGGCCTTGGTACCTTTCTTTTGCCTATATGATAGTGGTTGCATCTGGTGGTCATTGGCACAGGTTGCTGATACCATATCCTGGCACATATAAGTCAAACCCCAATTTAGTAACATGAAAGTGAGAATACAAAAAATAAGAGGCTAACAAAACATTTTGCTTGTTTGTATGTCGGGTCAACAGTGCATTAGTTACTGCCCCATTAAGGCATGGTGTAACATATATTCAGCAACAACAAAGGAATTAAAAAAATTGATCATTGAACAGTGCATCCCTAGAATTATATGTTTGTTATTTTTGTATCTACTGTACTTTTTTCATTTGCATGCAGATTGTCTCCTTGATTGGCTTGGCTGTCAATCTTGTTGGCGTGTTTGCATTCAGTCATGCACATTCCCATGGTGGTAAGCCATGTTCGTCATCAGCGGGCAATGAACATGGTCATTCCGCAAAACCATCTTCCAACAGTCACCACGGGCACTCTCACGGACAGAAAGCGGAGACCAATCACCACTCAGACCATGGTCACAGTCACAGTCATTCTGAGAATCATGGTCATTCCCATGATCATGGTCATTCCCACACTCAAGGACATTCCCATAGCAGTGCCAACATGCAAGGTACCAGTGACCCTCAGGTTAATCGTCTCAAACCAATAAATAAATTGCGTTTGTAAACAACTAAACATGTCTCATGTTTGTATTCTGCAGGTGTTTTCTTGCACGTGCTTGCTGACACGCTCGGCAGTGTTGGCGTCATTGTGTCATCGTTACTGATTCAGCAGTTTGGATGGTTTATTGCTGATCCCGTTTGCTCACTCTTCATAGCGGTTATGATATTTGTTAGCGTCTTGCCGTTGTTAAAGGATAGTTCAGTCGTATTGTTACAAAAGACACCAGATGACTTAGAAGATGCGATCCAGACAGCTCTACTGAAGGTATTGTAGACATTCCTTACTTCTGTGGATATTTATAATTTAAGAAAATATAATCCTTGAATTAAATAAAAGAAGTTAATATCAAATTGTAATATATCTGTATTATTGACATAAATGTGCCAAAAAGGAGGTATGTTAGTCAATTATAGATTACTGTTCACTTTAAAATCATCGCCATTAATGATAGGTTTGGCCTACGTGCTAGTTGGTTGGTGGGAATTATTCATTCAATTTATTTTTGAGGATAGCTCAGCAAGCTAAAAGCGTGTCTCCCCTAAGGCCCTTGTAAGGTAGCCAGTGCCGGGAAGCAACCAGAAGGTGGCGAAGCTGTGGAATCTAAACTAACTATTACTACCGGTAATTGCAATCCTTATGGATAAATAGCAATGGGTAAGATGGATTGCCATTCCACTATTAAAACAACAACATAATTTCGCAATGCTAATGTGTAATAATGTGTGATCATTCTGAAAAAGTTATGAAACTTTCATGGTTATGTGAATGAATAAAACAAACAAACAAAGGACCACCCAAAGCTAGTCTCGTACAGCAAATGGTCACTGACTACTGAAGACAATGAAACCTGTCTGAACAGTGTCTATAAAGGTCACCTTTGAAACCTGAGGAAAATGACCTTTCTAGACATGTTGCCTTTCTGTCCAGGTTGACTTCTATCGAAAGTGTCATTTTGGGGTTATGACGAGTGGCCTTTATAAACAAGTGGCTGCTCTATGCAGGTGGTCGCTAATATTGGTTTGACTGTACAAGTCTGTTATATGTTATGATTTGTTGTAGATACATCAAATTGAAGGCGTCCTCTCCTACAAAGACCTTCACGTCTGGCAGCAATCAGGTGACATCATAGCGGCAACTATTCATTTACAAGTCTTACCAACTACAGTTGAACAGAAGGCCATACATCAGGTGGGTTGATGCTTTACGTTTCTTCTGAAATCAAAACATGATGCTTGATGTTACTGAAACTCATCACCATTGTTAAGCGGTTTGGCCTCGGTGCTTGGTTGATGATTGGTATTTGGAATTTAGTTGCGACTGGTAGGTAGCAACAATGCTAGCAAACCTGTTACCCATACGAAGTACTAGTCAATCTGATAAGCAGTGGAAAACTACAACGGATATACACATAGGATTTGCTTGGAATATGGTTGTAGTGTGGGCGGATGGGAGGACAACAGCATCCTGGTTGTTCCTTGTGTATCTAGGCATGGCAAGCATTAGCAAAATTGCGATGCATACTGCGTGCTAGCAATTAAGGCAATGCATTCTGGCTGACCTGCAATGCCCTTGGAGCTACCTGGTGGGGGTATGTGGGTGTATGTGCTGCCACAAGAATATAAGGCATGTGCAAAGCAGTTGCATCCACAGGTCAGAGGGTCATTTACGCCTTATAAGTTATCGCATTGACTGTGCTAGCTGACGAATGATGATAGTTGTCAGGGCCACCTGGTGCGAGTTTAACTTTGCCTAAATATCATTTAGCCACATTTCACAATAAAGAGCATGTTGTTCTGAAAGACAGAAAAGCTCTTGGACTGTCAACGGGCTATTGGCCATCCATACCAAGAGAGGAAATTACATGTTCTGGTCCATAGTTTGACAATTGTACGTTCTCCTGCATCTCATTCCAGCTCTGGTTTTATGCAGAGCTAAATCTTGGTGTTCTTCTACACAATATCAAGTCCTCACGTGTGTGGTGTTTAGGCCAGCCTTCTCCCAAGCCAGATTGATCTCGCTATTAGCGCTTTCTCTAAATCTTTATGTATCTTATCCTGCTTCTAAAGCTAGGTAAACTTGAAGTCGCTTTATCGATTGCTGATTGGCTGAACGCTAGGGACTAACTATCTGATTGGTTATATGTTGCTACTTTTGACTTGTTTCGAAAACGTCTGTACACTTCAATAGCAGGAGAAAAAGACAAACAAAGAATTCAGCAGGCTATATAATATTATACGTATAGCTCTTACGCTGCACGGACAAGTGGCATAAATTAATATATTGGTAACTGTATACTTATTTGGAAATAGACATTAAAACGACGTAACTACAGTGAAACCTGTCTATAACGGTCACCTGAAAAAGTGACCTTTATAGACAGGTGGCCTTTCTGTGCAGGTTGATTTCTATAGAAAGTAACATTTTGGGGTTATGAAGAGTGGCCTTTATACACAGGTGGTTGCTCTATAGAGGTGGCCGCTAATACAGGTTTGAGTGTATATATATAAATACTGTTCTAAATTAACGCGGGAGCACTTTGATTTGAATTTGTTCCATCACGTCTTGTAATACCATTTGTTATTCCATATTTATTTCTTCCATTTAGGCATCGGTTCTGTTACGTTCAGCCGGCATAAATAACATCACCGTTCAAGTAGAAAAGGAATCATTTTATTATCATCTTACGAAATTATCTGGACCTGGTCACGGAATGTATCAATTTCCAGCGGATAAAGTAATGACGACATTTGGGGAACAAGAACATATAGTGAAATCTATCTAAATCTAATTAATAATCTAAAGAGAATAACTTAAGAACATCTTAGAATATTGTTTCAAGAGATTCTACATAGCTGGACGAAGAACAATTTTACAGGACATTGTATATTACCATTGTGTTTAGTTGTTTGACATTTAATAGTGTTTGTCGAATTTGTGGTTGTTGATAGAAAAATGCTTCAAAATGTTGTTTTGTATTCGGTTTTGAGTCAAACACAGTCCACCTGTCTTGAGTGACCAAAGTGACGGTGAAGATGTGATTTTTATAATAAATATTTGTTTTGGTCACATTTGGTCACAGCAGCTCATTGTGAGCCACCTGAACTGAGAGAGAGAGATTTGTTTTAAACAAATACTTATTGTAAGAGATCACTTTTCATTTGTCCCTTTGGTGGTCATTTAAGACAGATGGTTGATGAAAACAGGTTGGACTGTAAAATCACTATGCCATGTTGTGTTCTTGTTTCCTATCTCGTAGTAAAGACGAGACACTTAGGTATAACATTCAAGGTTGTATTTGTATATAATCACATCAGCTTATATTGACAGCAATAGCACCTCTGGGGTGAACTCATTGCGCAGTTGACTAATAGTAATTATCTGTAGGATGCTAGCATCTAATAGAGGCTACTCCGTATTTAATTGATATAATCCAGTTCTCTTTTGGCAAATCGACCAAAGAACAGATTGTCTATAAAGATCACTGCTGCTGCATATGTTTCAAACTAAAACGAAACCTGTCGATAAAGGTCACCTTTGGGACCTGAGCAAAATGACCTTTATACATAGGTTGCCTTTCTTTCCAGGTTGATTTCTATATAAAGTGCAATTTTGGGGTTATGAAGAGTGGCCTTTATTCGCAGGTGGCTGCTCTATAGAGGTGGCCAGTAATACAGGTTTAACTGTATTGCCAATGGGGACAGCTGGAAAACACCCTCACTACAAGATTTTGTGTTTGCTGTGTTCAACAACAAGTAAACTGATTATCTTCCAAATATATAGGTCGATTACCGGTCTTATGAAAAGAGAACCGTTAATCTGTAAAGCCAATTATTTCCCGAATAATCGGTTCATCTAAACACATACAGTGAAACCTCGTTAAAATCAGTATGATTTTCCAGCCAAAAATTGTGACAATAAGCGGATCGTGATTTTAAGCGGGTACAAAACCTGATTCAGACAGAGCTTTGGTTCTCCAACTGAAGTAATATTAACTGGGTTGCACTGTAATGGTAACTCAAATAACAAATAAACATTGGAACAACAACTCAAACATTCACGTCAATGTATTTTGAAACTTCAGTTGTGTTTGCAACACTAACACACCACGCTGTATTTAAAATCGATTTATTTCAACCACAAGTTGATAATAATAATTTCTATCACTTTTGACGATCATTTCACGGCGATCGGTTTCTGAACTTGAACGTCGTCAGTTTGTCCATGTCTTCTGGTTCAGATAGACTGAGTTGCCTTTGCAGTAATAATTTCTACAAGAAAAGATCCAAGCAAATATAAATGATAGAAACATTAGTTTAACACAAGTCGATAATACCAATTACAGTGAAACCTGTCTATAATGGTCACCTTTGGGATCCGAGGAAATGACCTTTATAGACAGGTGGCCCTTCTGTCCAGGTTGATTTCTATAGAAAGCGTTATTTGGGGATTATGAAGAGTGGCCTTTATACACAGGTGGCTGCTAGAGGTGCTTGCTAATGCAGGTTTGACTGTGGTACAATCAGATATGATCAGTACAGCTCATATTATCGACCATGCTCCACCTCCTAATTTTGTTTTGGTAATGTTGGTGTGACCACCGAATTCAGTGGGGAGAGACAGGGACCACTATAATTTCTTAGACCATTGTGTGTTGCTTCTTGCGAACAACTTGGGAACACTGATTTTTACCGCTACAACGCGTGTGACAAAAATTTACAAATCACACACAACACATAAAATACCATGATGCCACACTGCCTTGCAATAGCACCACAGGCATTAACCCATGTCGTGCTCGTAAAACTATTTAAATAAAGACTTGGAGTCGCTTCACCAATTGCCGATTGGCTGCTTGCTAAGGACTAACCATCTGATTGGTTATGTGTTGCTACTTTTGACTTGTTTCGAAAAAGTGTATACACGTCAATAGCAGGACAAGGGATAATGCCAAGCCACATCCATATAGTAAGCTCTCTTGTGGATTTGACATGGCTTCTGTTTCAAGTCCATTCTCACATCTTTCCTTTGACAACCAAACTTTTGAAATTGTACAATAATTAACAAATGCATGATAACTTAACGAAACCTAAATGAAATCCATTTTCAGAAAGTCTTCTTAACCCACGTCCTGCTGGAAAAACTATTTAAATGAAGACTTGAAGTCGCTTCATCAATTGCTGATTGGTTGCTTGCTAAGGACTAANTATCTGATTGGTTATGTGTTGCTACTTTTGACCTGTTTCAAAACGTGTATACCCGTCAATAGCAGGACAGGGGTTAAATCTATCCGTTTGTGGCACAAAATCAACATCCGTTGTAGACACTTTGATGCGCCATCTCACTTTGATATACTATATTTAGCTGCAAGGTCTATAAGGCGACCACCGTGTCAGTACTTACAGGGATGCGTAGCTTCTTTAATCGTCCAAGAACGTCTTCACATGACAGCCGTTGCAACGGATCCAACGCCCAGCAAGATAGTGTGATATCCTTTCAAATAAAAAGTAAAAGGCAGATTATTGATTATGTTAAGCCTTGTCCTGCTATTGACGGGTATAAACGTTTTCAAAACAAGTCAAAAGTAGCAACATATAACCAATGAGATAGTTACTATATAGAAATCAACCAATCAGCAATCAATAAAGCGAACTCAAGTCTTCATTTCACTAGTTTTATGAGCACGACAAGAGTTAAAAGTTTTCCTGACAGCATTAAGTGCATTTTCAACAAGGGTCTTTCTAAACAAAGGTCTGTATTTTCAATCATAAATAGTTCAAATGTTTACCTTGATTAGTGTGTGAGTGCCAAATCTTCCAACTGAAGCATGTTGTCCTTTACATATTTTCCAAACAACTTGTTCCGGTTGGATTCCTTCGAAAGGATGAGTGCCACAAAACAACTCGTACAGAACTGTGCTGAAATCAATAACATATTTAAAAGCCGTCAAATGTTGTCGTTCAATCGATTAAAAAACTTCCTGGAATAATGCTCCTTGACGACCACTTCACTTTGACTTCAGTCTATGTGTTGGAAACTGAGATTGCTCAAAGTACAGAAAAAGTGGCGCGCCGTGAGAGTCGAACTCATGACCTTTGGATTGCTGGTTCACTGCTCTGCCGTTGAGCTAGACACACCCTCGTTAATCTGCACGAACAATCTCCCTTATATATCTGCCACCGAGTGAGCCTTATTGCTTCGTCGTGTACCGGCCATTTGGTACACGACTGCCTTTCGTTTTACGAACCACTATTAGTTGCTTTGTAAAGTGTCTAGTGTAAACATATACTCTCCAACAATATCGTGGTTTGAGTAGAGACATAATTATTTATAGCTTTGAGAAAGCACAATTGAACAAAACTAGAATCCTTCCTCAAACAAGTTTTAATTTATACTTGCCATACTGTAATTTACTAATACATCTTATTTAATGTCTCAATTCTCTTAAAACTTCCAGTTGCTTGAGAGAGAAACATTTGACTCTAAAAGGAAACTGAAGGACTTAAAATTTAATAGCAATCATTACTGCAGGGAATTAAATTCTTAAAGTCAAATGCAAATACTTGGTTTAAAGCATTTTGAAAAAACAATTCACAAGGGGTTAACTATTTATGTAAAATACTTGAAATGCTGGTAACAGTTAAAGTTTAAAAAGAAAAATTCCTACTAATAACCGCTATAAACTTCTAAACTCGTTCAAAACTTGTTAAAACAGTTCAGTTGTCCTTCTGTTAAATTCATTAAAACAGCATATTAATCTCAGCTTTTTAAAGCTGTGATTCTTAAAAAAAGGATTTTAGCTACTTAGCAAGTTCATAAATGTCAAGGAGACCTACAAAGACTTCAAGCTGTTCAGTCGATTATTGAGTCCGGCAATCTCTGATTACGTACCCATATGCAAACATGTCACTTGGGCACGTATTTTGCAGTGTCGATGTCAGTACGTTCCTTGTCCCAACAAACAGGGTCTGCATTTGTTCTGGACAAATATACGATAAGTGCCCACTTGATGCAAAACCAACATGCGGCCTGAAAAATAACACACAAAATAGTTATGCTCTTTTAGTAGTAAAGTCTAACCTTGTTAATATCCCAACGATTTTCCATCCAAACATTGTCATGATAAGCAGGTCGTAATAATAAACGGTTACAAACAGTTGATGCTGACAGAGTTTGGTTCTCAAACTGAAGTGATATTAACCGAGATGATATTAGTGGGCTTACATTGTAGATTGATAAATTTAACCTGTATTTTTGAAGAGTAATAATAAGCTGTCAGCGATTTCGTAAAGACAGACAGAGGACAGAGGACAGAGCTGGTTGTGGTTGGATGGAACATTGGAACTGTTGCTACATTACGTTAACAGAAAAGAACCCACATATGTTTTAAATTCACACTTTGACCAGGTATTGTCAAATAATATGGTTTACAATGTCTGTTTTGAAAGTCACGATTGCCCATCTTCATTGATTAAAACGCCCGGAACTCGCAATTTTTGGTTCCGTTAAAATGGTCGTCATTTTGGACATCATAAAACAATTTGTTTATGCTTTATGCTTACACTGATCAAAACAATATGACCTAGAACCATGTGAAATCCATGTGAAAACCGTGTGAAATTGGTTTTTCACATGGTGCTTCCCATTTCACATGATTTTCAAATGGTTTTGGATTCATAATGAAATGGGACACGTTAACTCCAGTGGCAATTCACGTAAATAGTGTACAGTTGAACAAATAAAACTGTCATCAAATAGGTGTAAAGATACCAAGAGTGAGAAACGACACGACTCACGTACGGGGTTCCACAATCTAACTCTCCAACTATACAGGACACGCGACCTCAACATACCGGATTACAACACTTATTACAACATACATGATTGCGACACTTTACATAGGGTTTATTCTAATTGAGGAACCCAAAGCATGTGATTTGACTGCCAATTTCTGAATAAAACCACTCTACGGTTCACACTGTGGAATACAGGAACAAACAAAAGTAAACAATGAATTTCTTACTTACTTTGTAATTGGTAATTGCCGCCACATGCAGTCGGTCATTGCAACTTTGACTTTTGAATCAAGGAATATATTTCTTGAGCATAAATCTCCTATCGCGATTCCTTTCGCATGAAGATATCCAATGCCCTATAAATCAATTAGACGGGAATCATATAACTGAGCATAAACTGAAGTACATCACCCAAAACATTATGAAAAATCTGCAACAGCTACAGTGAAACCTGTCTATAACGATCAACTCTGGGACCTGAGAAAAATGACCTTTATAGATAGGTGGCCTTTCTGTCCAGGTTGATTTCTATATAAAATGTCATGAGAGGTTATGAAGAGTGGCCTTTATACACAGGTGGCTGCTCTATAGAGGTGGCCCCTAATGCAGGTTTGACTGTATATAGATAACTTTATAATGAATAATAATGTTTAACTTGTTAATGAAATGTATGCGGTCCATAATGGTTGTGGTGTCCCGTATTGCCGACCAACTGTACGTCCAATAAGTTTTGCAATGTCATAAGTGGTAGTTCTGATTTAGTTATTGTGTTGTCCGTAAGACCTGGCCAGATTGTGTATTCTCGTGTCATATTGTTGTTGTTTCCGGTGTTGAATTAACAGCAATAAAGAGAAGCAAACAAACTGTTTATTACCTGAGCGATTTGCTTTGCTATTGCTAGACTGGTTTCAAAACCAACAGCATGTTGTCGAATAAAAATCTGATTATGAAGTGTTCTTGCTTTGATGCAGCTGAAGAGAAAAAGAGAAAACATTGGAATAATGCGCATTACAATACAATAAAACCTGCCTATAACGGTCGCCTTTTGGACCAAAGAAAAGTGAGCTTTATAGACAGGTGGCCTTTCTGTTCAGGTTGATTTCTATAGCAAGTGTCATTTTGTGGTTACGAAGAGTGGCCTTTATAGGCTACACAGGCAGCTGCTCTATAGAAATGGCCGCAAATACAGGTTTCACTGTAACATTATTCTGCAGCAAGGAGAACACAGAAGACATCTTTTAACGTAATTTAAGTTTGTAGTACTTGTCATCATTTTGTAACAATCATTTTTTGATAATAATCAGTTGCTGAAACCCTTTTGAGTAATACATATGCAAACAACTGTTCACTGTATACTGTATAGCATACCTGTCCAGAAGGACCGAATTCACACATGTCTCGTGTGACGACTCAATTAAATGCGAATTAAAAAATGATACACATAGATAGTTGAGAAATACATGCAAAAGGATTGAAGCTTATCGTAGCTTTCCTCATAGGGGTCTCTAAAAGTTGATTAGTTGAGTGGCTTTTGGCACATCGAGTTGTAAGCAACACAAACATGCCATAATTGCCTTACCTTGTCACAATTGCCAACCTGGCAGGATCTGTACATGCGCCCATAAATAAAACAATGTTCTCGTGTCGAATAAGTGATAATATAGAAACCTATAGAGGAAAAGAAAATGGTGAAACCTTGAATCAACAAGAACAAAAAAGGTGAAAGAAATACTCAATTGAAGGCGGCAGAGAGAAGGCTAAGCATACTTCTTCAAGAAAATGTGTGTAAGCTTCGTCTGTTGTGTTGTGCTGTGTGTACATATAAACGTCTCCATGCCATTTACCCCTACAGAGGAAAACAGACACAATATAGAAGTCACTAACTAACCAACAAAATATACCAATACCATTCCATCTAAATCATATGTTGATAAACAAATTGGAGAACCTTTAAGTCTACTGCAGTTTAATCTCAATTCAAACTTACCTATTTATCTAAAATTTTAGAAAATCTCAATTTAGTAATGCACTCCATTTTAAATCAAATGCATATTGCAAAGTCTGCTTTGCTCAAAGACGTGTTCTATGCATAACTGAATAGCAAAGAAGCTACAGGAACAGCATATAGCATACACAGTTAACAGATTACTGTCAGCTCAGTGATGCACTACTGAAAGCCATCAAATGAACAACTGAAGGTCAAACACACATCACAATTGAATATTTACTTTGCAAGTTTGCATTGAACCCATATATTATGTAGTAGTATTAGGTGATGCTCTACACCAATAGGAATGCTGAATCAATATCTCTTCTCTATCATCCTGCTATTTACAAATATATTCATTCTCATCTGTGCTCATCACGAGAACACATGACTCGTCGCTTGGCTTATGCTCATACACCATAGTGACATTGTATTGGCTTCATGTCGTCATCGTCTAGTAACATAATTGTAAAAATAAGAAGCCATGTCATCTTCTCCTTTGCTCTTTGCACCTCGTCATGTCAACTACTCGTCATTCTGCTCGTCAGTACGTCCTGCATTCTACGCTGTGTCTCACGAGATAGAACTCTGACATAAACGACCAAATGTACTCCTTGGAACTCTGCCATCTCTCCCTGTCTTGGGACCAGCAAGATGTCTTCTTAAATATCCTTCTATGGAATGTGAAAGCTGCCCACTTCTCTGTATTTTTGCAATATTTATGGCCACGGGTCAAAGTATAAAGGACTGGTGTGTAGGCTACAATGTACATAGCTTGTATTATCAATATTACCACTATAATATCACATTAATTTCAGCGCAAACATCCCACGGCAATCTCACAACATAAAAATATTTTATCACATGGTGGAATAACATACTGTGGGTGGTCACTCAATAGAGGTGGTCACTCAATAGAGGTTGTCACAGGCAGTCACTTGACACAAGTGATTGTGCAACACAGGTGGGACAATTGGTCATGGATGGTCAATTACTACAAGTGAAAATTTACCACAGCTGGACACATAACTCACATGGTCACCTAACACAGGTAATTACGTGACACAGGTAATCCATTATTAAGGTTTAAGACTGGTATTCAATTAATACTGGCGGACACTTAACACAAATAGGTGTGACAGCATACTGCACTATGAAGAAAAATTTTCACAAGTTTTTCACAAGATTTTCACAACTTTTGTGATGGTTGTGTAGTTCCTGTTGTCGTCCCACGTATTGATTGTCATGTTTCCGGTTGTCTTTTTATGTTGTAATCCCTTAGTGTTAATGATGTCATGCTGTTATGTTGTAACCTAAAGTCACTGTATTCTGTAACGTAATTCGCGGCGACATAATTCGCTAAATATTTTCAGTTCTGTTCGTGTCCTCGTCATGAGATATTGTTAGATAGAAAGCTCGTCGTGGTTACTGTCTCTGGGCGTGCCACAACAACTTTATTAATTCATAGCGCTGTAGGCCTATTGTATACGAGTAACGATTTTCAAACTTAACCATATGCTGTGTAAGTAGCTACCTGTAGACTACTCCTTTACGGCAGTGAGCGATTTCTTCTTCAATGATAATCCCATCCATAGGAATAGTCCATTCTTTTAACGAGGAAGGCTGCAATCAAGCAATATTTTGTCAATTCAACTACCGGTAACATACCTTCAGCGAACAGGACCCAAACACAGGATGGCTTTCATTGGTCATAGAATTGGAAAACAACTCATGTAGCGGCACTTACAATATCAGGAACGCGGCCAAATCTAAAAAGAACAAAGAGACATGTATCTCAGAAAATGTATCTCATTTTATATTTCATGTTGTAGATTTACCGTGCTCTGGAGCTTTATTCACGGACCGGGACTAAAGCATAGCCCAGGACTGAATTCCAAGTCCAATGTTTTACAGATTTTAATAATTAAAATGGAGAAATGTAATGTAAAACGGAGATTATACAAAAGTTTCAGTATCTATGAAAAGGGAAAAATTAGGGAAAAAGCAAATATTGAAGATACATTTAAATTCTAATTATAATAATTAAAATTTTAATTATATTGAAACTATAATTTAATGTGCCATGCAATTATGCTTGCCTCTGATAAACAAATTAAACACAAAACAGGAAGCTGAAATACAACAGGAACAATAGACTCACCCAGAAAGCCCAGAAGGAGATGATGTCTCTGCCAAAGGAATAAATACAAACATATTGATTATGATTCTTGACATAGTATGTAGAATATAAAACATTGGACGTTAAACACTTCTGATGACTTTGTCTTGTATTCGACGCAATACCGGTACTTGTCGAGGACATTGCAAACATTTACTTGTAGAACGGCACATTCTACTAAAATGATACAAAACAAATTCTTGAAGCAGTTTTGAGAATAAAATATGCCGTCAAGTAAAATCGTTGTTACTAAAACCAGTTTAAAAAATTGTATTTCTAACTTTCTCTAAAATGATTTCTTTTCGCTAGTAGCACGTTGTTTAATAAAACTAAAGTAGAGAAGCCAATAGGTTGTTTTATTAGACAGAGTAGCCTGTAATTCATATTATTATAGACTATAATGAGTTATACTCCACAAGTCAATGTAAACAATCTTCACATCAGTGGGATTTAAAAGTGATTGGTTTTATTAACTGAAACGAGGTTTCTTGAGCTACGAATAAAAATTAGTGCAAATTTGAGACCAAAACAATCTGGTTCTGCGAAGTGGCTGATTATATAGCATATGGTATTGTTTTATTAACTGGTGATCAGTACATACAACCGCGTACTGTAGCTCGTTAAGGTCTAAGGTAATTTGGCTAGTTTTTCACAAATAATATAATTGTTAACACAATCCATTTAACGAGTCTTGTATGCCGTAACTAAAGGATTGTAAATAGTGGGTTTTATTGACTTGGTCTGTTCATAGTACCAGTGACACTAAGACCTAGAATCTAACATCAGGTAGAGCTTGCAATGTCAAATGTATCTTAGAACATAAATACCTTCCACTGATTCTCCTTGTGTCACACGGGAGACGCCTGAGGACAAAGTTTCGTTGATATTCTCAACAAGATGTTCCTGGCTGGCTGGCTCACTTGTTGACATAGATTCATCTGTAGAGGGTGTGAGTTCTGATACGCCAACAACCTCTCGATGCGCTTTTAAAATGCGCACAAGTTCTGCTTTGCAACATGATTGATACATATCAAAGTCGTCTCTTGATTGAAAGGCAAATGAAAATGTGTGTCGTCGTCGGATGAAGCTGCCAAATAACGATGGCCTCCTGTCGTAAACATCAAGTGAGTGCTGTTCCTGCAGACGTTTTCTTCGGTGACCAGCATCCGAGAAACTCCGTGATCTACTTCCCTCTCTTGACGATTCAACTTTCTTTTCCCATGCATATGTCTTGCTCACTTTGGAGGCATCTGTAGCAACAAAATATTGATAAAACATTGAACAACAGTGTTAAGTCACAATTTACTTTACAAGGTGTGCCATTAGCTGAAAACTGTAATTGTAGAATGAAATTTTTAATAATAAAAAATCTAATTACGGATCTTTTTTAACTATAATTTTATTAATAATAACAACATTTCAATTAATATCATGACCTGCTCCAATCAATATCACAATTTTTGATTGGAAACCATGGCGATCAATAAGCGTAACATTATAATAGATGTTTACTGCATGGAAGTAAATTTCTCAAAAACCATTAAATACAGTACCAAGATTTAATCGGAAAGTCTACTGCCAAAACGTTATTTGCTCAGGAGTTAGTCAAGCACAGTCCCGATGCACTAGGGGATGCATTTGAGTTAAACTTCTTTAGGTGGGAAGACTACCGGAGTTGACTTTGATCGTAGAGCATTCAACCCTACCTATTTTTATGATTGTCAATTTCTACAAAGGTTTTGCCTGTCAAAATGTCCATATTGACGCTGACGCAAAACCATACATTGTTTCCATAGCAACAGTATGGCTGTGCGTGCTTCTAAGATTGTCAATTTCTACAATCTTCTTGCCTGTCAAAATGTCGACTCAAAACCATAACATTGTTTCCATAGCAACAGTATGGCCCTACTTGTTTCTAAGATTGTCAATTTCTACAATGTTCTTGTCTGTCAAAATGTCCATAGTTAAAAACCGTACACTGTTTCCATAGCAACAGTATGGCTGTCGTTGTGGGATGGCAATGACGTCAATGGACAATACCCCCTCCCCCTGGATAGCATGGTCCTTCATCCTGATCCAATCATCTTCCAGACAGATCCAACTGTGCGATCCCTATGCACCCCCCAACCCCCCATCGTGATATCCATGGACCTGTAGACGGAGGTGCTATCATCATGTTTACACATTGAACGAACAACAAAAATAGATAAACAAAGTCGACTATAATCAGTTTGATTGTTTGATGATTGTCACAGAAGACGGCCGCCCAACATACCGCGCGATTCTTCATCACAATCAACGACACACGACTTTGAATTCCTGGCACATCGTCTGTGACATTGACCCCTGAAAGCATAAAGAGATAACGAAGTCTATTGAGAAAGGCACAAGGCTCAACATCAAAGCAAAGACAGGCATCAAGTTAAACAAAGATTGATAAAATTGCCTTGGACTGTTTCCAGAACCAATGATACGCATGGTGTGAGTTTCATATGAAGATATCGAAATCTCTTTTAACATCATAACAACAGAAATTGTTTTCGTTATTTTAAATAATAAATTTCTGCATATTTCTTACGGTTACCTGCATATCTTGCAAGAAGTCGACAACCAACGCATTTTCTTTTGACAATGTTTACACCGTTTTCGCTCAAGCTTCATGACTGCAGTACGAGTGGGATCTAAGGCAGCAAACCTAAAATTGATAAGAACATTTGCGGTTGATGTCTGCCGCTCACGTAAAGTAAGCTTAAATGCATAACCTCCGCTCTGGTCTGTAGGAGGACACAGGTGGCTTGAATCAACACTCGTTTGAATTGTATGGAAAACACTTCAACTAGTTTGTCAAGCATTTCAATTGCACAGAATGATACAAAATTAGCCAGTGGGATCATGTTGCAACAGCTGTAAATCATTCACACGGAGCTCTCTCAATTTCGGTAGCATAAGCTTTGAATTTAAAGCGTCTATTATCAATTTTCCTTCAGTCATGCTGTTCATATTCTTACTAAGCACGCGAGGTCCTGGCGAGGTCGAGCCATGGTCAAGCTTCGAGCTTGCAAAACACACTTCGTTCAACACCTGTCAGTGAATCAAAAGCCATGCGGCAAATGCACAGCAGACAGGAGAATATTCAAACCACTACAAGAATAGTAGCAAACACAAGACATGAACACCTGATAAAATCTAGCGAAATGAGCTGATAACTGTTGCTTTGCTTGCTTCGGGGAAAACCATATTACTTTGACCACAGAAAAAAAAACACGAATCGCACGAGTTAGAATGAATGAGAACGTGTCACGGATTGAATAACATGCTCACCACCAGACGGTTGTTAGTCCGTTTGCCAACAAATAGAATCAAAGAAGTGAACCAAAAGCTACAAACATCGACGCAAAGTCCTCCATGTTAATTTTCAAACTCATGCTAACCGACAGCCATTACGAAATGAAAGTCTAACGCCAACGCCGATTGTAGTTTGCACAGAGTATGACTGCAAAGGTTTGAAGAGGAACTCCCCCACTCTGGAGAAAGTAGGATCGCTTCATTGGTTCTTGATCACTTGACAAATGTCCCCTTCTCGCCTTTGATCAATGGGTTTTGTTTTCTGCAGGATACATGATGCCCGGCTAGACAAACGATTCTATTGTTATCGATGACGTAATACAGACCCACGTGGTTGTGATGCAGTCGTCGAAATGGCGTCAGAAATCCCCAAGGGGGGAATTTGGACAATCGTCTCTCACTGCTGTTTACATATAGTCATATACCACACATAGAAAGACGTTATAATGATAATGGTGCCTGAGCAACAGTTTGTAGATGTGTATTGATCGTGAGGCAGGTGTGTTGAAAAACAACATTAAACTGAACAGGTGAAAGATCATGATTTGATTTCTAACACGCAAGCACATGAAGTTCCTTCATCACGCTCTTCAGTGTGCGAGCACTGCTCATAATTGTAATTAGCGCACAGATTACTTATTACAGTGATATAGATTTCACTTAAGTTATTTCCTGCATGTTGTTTTGAAAGGAGGAGCTGATTTTAAATCTCTGTGTGTGGGGAGAATAGTTCGAAGGAAATGGGCAGTGTGCTTGAGATTTTAACGGCGATAAAAATCAATAAAAGATAAAAGAAATCAGGATTTCTTGAAGGAGAAATGCAAAAACTTATAATGCCTAGTTCAAAAGTCTGCAGATTGATAATCGTCTTCTTCCCTGGCGATCGATTACGTATTTAAATTGTTTATACATACAGTACATTATAACTATCCGTCTTTGAGTCTCGTAGAAAATATCTATTGCTACGTTACAAACGATCGCTGCGCGATCGAACTAACCAAGATAAGAGTCAAAGAACCGCCTACTGCCCCAAGGCACGGAACATAACCGCCCAATTGTTACAAATCAGTAGCAAAGGGACTACGTGCTGCTCGCCAAAGTTACGATTACTTGCCAACTGTTCTTTCTCTTTACCGTTGAGTATACGAAAGGAGCGATTAATGTGTAATTAGTCTCCTATAATCCAATGATTTTCTACTTGCTAGTGAACTGTGAAACAATGAACGATTGTATCTCTAACGGACACTATTGTTTGCCAAAAAACAATAGAAACGTTTTTCAGGTGTTGGACTCGAAGCTGAAAATTTGTTGGAAAGTATTAAAGAATAGTACTGTAAATGCGAAGATAAAATGTACTCAAACTAGTTATTTTTTCCAGGTTAAAATAAGAGATTGTGCAATCGTTTATCTTGCTGTCAAGTAAAGCAACAGAAGTTAATATCATTTCGAGTCTGAGCCGTTTTTTATCTTTAATTTACTTTTTAAAACCTAATTAATCGTGTAAGGAGCCTGACTCGACCGATGCAATAAGGTTTCACTGGGAAAAGCCGGTTGACTTCACGATTATAGAACAGGTTTCAGCGCCACAAATCATAATTTTCATAATTCAATCTTTGCTCTATTATTGAAGTTTAAAACTGATTAAAGTTTACTACATGGATTAACGGTTTTGACCGGATACCGAATTTACATTTGAAGATAGATGTTTTTCGAATTCGTGGTCATCGTATTCTACTTTTGTGTGATGCAGTCTCTAGAACTTCCCGACATTGTGCAAAACAACGAAAGCAAGACTCAACAAAAACAGTCAAGTTTCTTTAATGAGTTATATACAAAAGAATAGGTGATAAAA
>OFHS01002907.1:836-18924 GCA_900245855.1 Calvadosia cruxmelitensis | reverse complement strand
GACGAGTAAATCTCCAACAGTTCCGCCATCGTTCCTTCGTGGGTGAGAGTCTGAGAGAATGATTTTCCTTGTGCACGCATTGTATACTAACAAATTGCGTGCCAAATGATTTTGCCGCGAAAAGCTGGTGTCATGCACATCTGATACGTCCGATGTGCTGTAAGCGGTTTCCTTATTTTTGATGCTAACAGGAAAGTGCTAGATTTCATTTATTTACTGTTCAGATAGAATTTCAAGTGCCTGCACGATCAGGGGCGCTATTTCATATTTTCAGGTGCTGTCATCCTGTTACCAGACTGTGGTGTGAAATGATGCTGAAGTCACATAAATAGGTGCTGAATTCACATTATTCAAGTGCTGTGTTCATGATTTTTTAGTGCTTATAATTTAGTGCGCTATTCCTCTACTTTAGTGCTGCTTTAATTTTAACCGATTATTAAACTCCTCTTGCTTCTAGCAATTAACCCTTTTACAGAGTGGACATTGAAAGATTGAATTTCACACCTACTTGTAGCAAATATTCCTGGACAAGTTGTGTTGTATTCTTATTTTTATGTTAAAACACTGTGCTTTTCAAAGTTTATGTTTAGTGGGGAATAATTGGTTCTTGCAGTAAGCCTTGCGTAATTGGAGAGATAATCAGTTGAACCCCAGCTAGAAGTATTTGTGAAATGTTCTGCGTTTTCCATTTAGTCCATAGCTGTTTACATATCCTTATTAACTCACCCACAGCCGCATGGTAATGTGACAATGCTTCAGTCAATTGTCCGGCGGCAAGTAGTTTCTTTCCAAGCTCAAGATGCTTGTTAACATCAGCAGATGCATCTCCATGGACACCTACGAGAGGGAAAAAGGATCTTATCGACGCTCAGGCAACAGCGAATTCCTACATCGTCGATCACGCGAGCGATATCAAAAGCCTAAAGGGTGGGATCGTAAATGATTCAAAGCTAATGTATAGTTAACATTGATAGTATTTGTGTACCAAATCCTCGCACATGTAGGGCGAAGGCCAAGCAAGACAAATGCAAGAGCCGCAAGCTAACGACATGTAGTAGGCATACTCAAACTCACCATTCTCGAAGTCTACGGTCATAAATAGAACACCAAATGATGATAGAAACCTATAAACTAACGGTGGATTTGCCCACATTTTGATCAGCTTTTATAAGGCGACTTGTACAGCCAAAAAGCCGGACGAGATGAACTCAACTAGTCACGAACGCATTTAGGTTTGTTGATGCTCAGCTATGACGATGAAATCTTTCTCTCAGTACATGAGCCCGTGACAATCACTAACCAATCAGTGGTACGCATTTATATGATTAGCCAATCACAGAGTGCCCAGATATGGCTCGATAGCGTGTTCGTAGCTGGATTTATCACGGTCTCCCTCGAAATTGGAATCGAGAATACTCGTGGTGAAACTTGATTGGCTTTCGGAATTTGAGCGCTAAAATTGAATTGATTAATACCAGCAAAAGAATGAAGGTTGTTAATTTATAATTTTAACTTTCTTAAACTAATATTAAAGAATAAATTGCTAGAATTTGGGCACTAAAAATTATACTCCAGAATTTCTTTCCTCTTTAAATATTTTCTTTCAATATCCTGAAAAGCCATGTGTTCGGAATAGACTCTAATGATGATTATTAAAAAGGCATAGATAATACATACTCCATTGCGAAGCACAATTCCAAGGAAACGGTAGGGTATTCGCCGGTGTGGTCAACGCGCATTTAGAGACATCAAGAAGATTGAACGTGTCCAAAGGAATTCACACGCCATTGAAGTATGTCGCATAAACAACATCCAATATGAGGACTAATATGTGACCATTTGGTCAAACTTAACCAGAATCTTTTGAACTGCGAATATTCAAATTTCATTTGCATAATTATGGTGTATCATTACAAATTTAGATAACCTAGTTGAGCTACCAATGGATGATTTATTATTTTGCGTAAGAAGTCAGCAAGTATGCCATGCAAAGTCATTCCATGAAGCTAAAGACATGGCAGTTCGTACAATTGCAAATTGAATTTTATCAAAAACTTCTCCCGTGTGGTCCCATGGTAGAATGATCTGCCTGATAATGTTGTCACTGCGCCAATATTATCTTGTTTCAAGTGTTGTTAAGACAAAATAAATCTAGTGAAATACTGTAAACTTTTATAGGTTGTGCGTAAGTGATATTTATATCCTGTATTTGCCTTTCGTATTCTATTTACGGAAAATATATCAAATCAATCAATCAACAGTAATGAATTTAAATAATACCCCTTGCTTGGTTCAGGAGATATAGTACCTTTAATGTATTAATAGCTGTATATAAAGAAATAGAAGAGGGCAAATGTCACTATGACTTATTTGGGCTCCATTGTTAATTTGCTACAAAGCCTTCGATGGTCAATGACTCAGTGTTTTCGCCTCTCTTGTTTGTCTCTACTCATCTCCGATTGATCATTGCTGGTTGCACGAAATGAAGGCCACTCAATCAAATCCACGGTTATTTTCCTTTTAAATCTCTACAAAGCATTTTAATGAAAATCATTATTTTGTGTCCTAAATAAGAACACACGCAGTAATGTGATGAGCAAAATTTCCAGTTTGAAGATCTTGACATTATCTCAACTTGGAATTGACGATGCCCAGTCCAAGTGCATTTAGGGATTCAAATCTTTTCTGGCACGTGAGGTTGAGTTGAAATCGACAATTTTGGCAGACAAGAACAATCTTCGAAATTGATCATCATTGACAAGAGTACGGCTGATTGCGTTTAAAAGTAAGCATTTACCTGACGTCTTCACCTTTGGCAGAGGTGAACTCACTTATATACCGAAATGCGTGAGGACTGCGCATGGCGGATTGGCGTTTGCCATATATAATACCCATTCCAAATAATAGATTGTAAATAATGTACTTATTAGTTCTCGTAAATATGATATTATATGGTCAGTTAGATTAGAGTTCAAGTTTTTACATTTAACTGTTTATTAGGACACTAACTGGACATTAGATTCAATGATATTTTAATAGTAATTTATATTCTGAGCTTATATAGTTCTAATTTATTATTTATTTATAGTTCTAATTTATTATTCATTTTTGTCAAATCAATGATATTTGAAATAAAACATACCCATTTGTATTTCAACCAACAACGCAAGTTACTCGCAGCTAGCTCCCGGCTACGTATATTCGAGCCACCTTAGAATGATGTACTCAGCCTTTTTAGGTCTCTATAACTGGTAAAGGACATAAATGTCTTCAAAACCTCCAACGCTACTATACACGACGCCTGTGCAAAATTGCCCAAAAGTGTTATATTGACTATGCCGATAGACTTCAGAAGTTACAATTAGAATCTTTGGAATCATACCTCACATCAAATTTGACTTTATGATATTAAAATTGTATACGGTCGGGCGTGTTGATTTAGGTTTCGAAGCCCGTTTAGAATTGGATATTATACTCGTGGACACTCTCTCAAAGTAAAATAATTATGGTCGTATTTACAATCTTAAATGTGTTTGATCTTTTTAATCGCGTATTCCCGACTGTGGAATTCACTTCCTGACGAAATTGCTACATGCACTTCTCTTCCTAGCTGAGCTAACTTCAAAAATAAACTAGATAACTCATTGCAGTCCTTTAAATTTAATTTAATATATGGATGTATTGTAAGGGAATTATCCTCTCCTGTGTTGCCTGCTACATTTGACGGCAAATAAATGAAATATACATTTATTTTCCGCTGTTTGAGATCCGTTTAGGCTGACGAACAACCTGCAATAGTAAGCGTCATTGTAATGTAATGCAATGTAATGTAGTATTATTGTTTAGACATATGAGACACTGTATAACTATCATCATAA
Organism: Calvadosia cruxmelitensis; assembly: GCA_900245855.1. Taxonomy (NCBI): domain Eukaryota; kingdom Metazoa; phylum Cnidaria; class Staurozoa; order Stauromedusae; family Kishinouyeidae; genus Calvadosia; species Calvadosia cruxmelitensis. Next base: position 15,046 of record OFHS01002907.1, on the reverse strand, counting down.
TTAGTCATTATTATTAATTATAATTATCTTTATTATTCTGCTGCACTTGCAGCGATGAAACGTAGAAGCAATTTGCAGTTGCTACTACGCATAACAAATCGCAAATGAATTAGCTCGATACGTCTTCATCGTGTGGTTCCTCGGTAGGGTTACCAGACCGCAGAGGGTGAAATACAGTACGAAACACTTGCAAACTGTATGTCTAACAAAATCAACTAAATTTGGCACAGCATTACATATAATTATGATGATGATGATGATGTAATTTATTTTCAATCTCGTATTCTACTACATACAATATCAGGGATAATAAGCATGCAGTTACCTAAAATATATGTTTTACAGAATCCCGAGATAAATCCATTAAAGTAAGATAAAATGTAAACTGCGGATAAATATGTGATTAGAATAACATAACCATACTGAAGTTAATACATAATATCGGCAAAGGGCATTTAAGCTAAGAGTGCCTTTCAGTGCAAGGGGTATTAAAATATCTAACGATTTTGTAAAAATTTCGTAAGATCCATATTTCTGATTCTTGACATGAATTCAGAGCGTTGGCATTCCGACAAGACCTCTGGATGGGTGTTTGCCACTTTGTTGTAAACGGCAGCAGCGACGATGCACGATGAGTTGCTGCCAACTTTCTTCTTGCACTTCCGGAGCACGAAGTCTTTCCTACTGGCGGCTCTAGTGCGTCCGTGAGCAAGACGAAACTCGCTAAATCAGGTTTGACTGTATGTGATGATTATTCGAATGATATAATTAACAAGAAGAATTACACTCAAAAAAGAGATAACTTAAAACAGTTTAATGACCAGCTTTGTCCGAAATAGCCCAACAAATGAATCTTGCTGAACATCATTTACAATCGCTCTTTCAATGCAATATTCATTAATTCCGCCCTCATTACCCAATAAACACAGGACGTCTATAAGACGTACCCGCGACGTCCAAACGTTGTAACAGCGTCCATGGGAAGTCCCACGTCTATCGTGCTTGCTGGGACGATACTGTCCCACTGTCTATTGCACGGGGATAAGCATCTAATGTGGGATATTTCTTCAGCATCTGCAAATTCATTCATGAGCTTGACGTGTCGCTTTCTTTGGCGGAGTAACCTTGGCCTTTTCTTCTTAAGCTACTTTGGACCTTCTGAAATGCAATCAAATTCAGTCAATGAGCAAAATGGATAAGGTAAACGGTAACCATGATAACAGTGACGTAACTATCGGTTACCTGTTGGAAATCGATCATTCTTTGCCTGTTGATAGCATTTTGTTCTTGTCTCTTTTTCGTGGTTTGTTGCTGCCTCACTTCAGCGAGGCGAGAGTAGTTGCTAACAGACAGACAGAAGACAGATAACAACGCGGTGACCAAATAAAGTCCTGAGCAACCATCAGTTCTGGCCGCTCCACATAGGTAATGCCATTATAGGCAGGTGGTTGCTCCACAGAGGTAACGCCAAAGACAGAAACAGCCAAAGTGCAACTTGCCTTAGCGACCGCCTGTCTAAAGATACTAAGATGCCACTTTTCATTGGTCCCTTCGATATATGATTGTATATGTGTCTTTATTTGCATATTAGCAACAAATAAGAATTTACATATGGAAGGCAGGTAAGTCCTGCACTAATACCATACGAATCAACTATACAAACAATACAGTACATGATAGATGGTTGGGTTGACAGTATACATCCCAAATTATTCTACGTGGTCAGCCGAAATGGGCTGTTAAAGACAGGTGGTCGTTTATGGCAGGCTAAGTTTGACCGTAGCAATCACATTGAGGCAATGAAATAATCATCATCATCTAATACGGTGCTGTCACATGAACAGACCGTTCCTTCGGTTGCTAATGAATTTGTCACAAAATGATTTTAAAAGATTACGGTAGTTTACAAGTCTAAAGTCACTTTCGGTAAAATCTTGACAAAGCACGTTAACTTGCGTCACTATTCGGGCACACTCCCGCCGACGCAAAACTGTCGGTTGCCAGCAAAGGCAATGATATCATGGTAGAAAGATCATCGGTCAGATAACATAAAATGAACCAGTCACGCTAAGGAATTGATTCCAGGACGAGATCGTATCGAGAAATTCAAAGTTTATCCTCAAGATTACACACCGTTCTGTTCGCTTCAACATTTCGCTCTTAGCAATCTTTCTTGCACCATTTCTTTTTTCCTTATTGCTGTCCCCTGCATTGAAAAGGAAATTGCCATAATCATGTTCTTCATCATATCCACGCCTCAAAAAGGCCAATCACCACATAACTTGATGTTACGAGATAAGCTCTCACGTATACGTACATACATCGACCAAGATAATAGGCCTTTCTCAAGAGCTACCATTATGGGACACACCAGTGCATTGTGGGGCATTTAGATTGCCTGAAATGGTGAAGAGACTGGATTCCTGACCCATAATATTAACGGGAATTATATTTTTTAAGGAAAGTAGCGCAGCTTGAAGAAATCTGCAACAGTGTCAAATCCAGCTTTCTCCATATACCGAAATCAGAGACACCAACCTTCCCATAATGCACCTGCTTTTTCCAAAATAAACGTAGCCTGTGAAAATGGTCTATTAAAGACAGAATTATAGTACAATACACAGATAACTGATCGACGAACCTGCTGGCTGTTTTCCGTGAGCACTCGTGTCGGTCGAAAGCGGTGAATCTCCACTTGACGAATTCTTGCCCATTGCACTCGCCTTCTTTGCCTCTTGTTGGCGTCGCAATTGTGCTTTCATCACACCCGTCTGTCTTGTTTTAGCGGCATCTTTGATGTTGGCTAATCGTTTGTTTGACCGATCAAGCATCAGCTGCTTGCGTCTCAGAAAGGCATCACCTAGCGCCAATGACTCAACATCATGGCCAGCCCTACAGGAAGAAGGGGCAAGCAGCCACGTGGACGACGATGAAGAGGACTGTGACTGGCTGTGGTTTGTTCCCAAACTCAAGAAAGGACTCAGCAGACTAGATGACCCATTTGCAGAAGACAAACTCTCACCCTGGTAAGACAATGGTAAAGTGGTTTCATAATCGACATGTGCTTTACTACTCATCAGAACAGTGGAATAAAAGACAGTGTTCTTCTCTATAGAGCAGCTACCTATCGATAGCAGACCAATCGGCATATTCAATGGAAATCAACCTGTCACCTGTCTATAAAGGCCAATTCCCTTCGGTTCTTAAACTGGCTGTTAAAGACAGGTTTTAATCTAACTCGGTTAATACCCCACTGATACTGAGTTTGCATCAAATGAGAGATAGCATAGAAAAGTGTGACCCTGTGGAATGTTAGAGTGTGCAACACCAAGCAGTGATGTGACATTAAGTAGTGTGATATTCAAGGGAGTTATGCTGTTGTCACTGTACAGTCAAACATCCTACAACAATACACATTATGTATCTGGTAAGCCCCATCTTAAAAGATGTACAGTCAAACATGTATTAGCGGCCACATCTATAGAGCAGTCACTTGTGTATAAAGGTCACTCTTCGTAACCCAAAAATGACATTTTCTGTAGAAATCAACCTGGATTGAAAGGCCACCTATCAATAGAGGTCAATTTCTTCAGGTCCCAAACAAAGCAGAACAGTATAGACAGGTCTCACTGTATACAGTATATCTTTGACTGTGTGCAGTGATCACTATAGACAGGTGGTCAGAATCTACAGGTGACCAACAACACAGACTAGTAGCAAAGGGAGGGACACTATACACAGGGGTGGACATCAAGGGGGGCAACTGCTTCCCCAATAATACACCGTAGAGTTATTTTGCTAGATAGGTTTAAAAATAAATCTATGTATTTTGTTTCTCCTATTCAGATCGAAATGCTCTCATTGATGAAGCATTAAACAAGCAGCAGTAATCAGTCCTACGTTTCTAATAGTAAGTAAAAACTCAGTAAAATCAATTCAAAACAACTCATGGAAAGTGTGACCAAGCACCATTTAGACATTACAGAGCCTTGCTACTCTTATTCCACCTCCAATGATTTAGAATGTGTCTATCCTAGAAGAATCCTATACTGAAATTTCACATGATCAGATATCATTATCACAAACCACAGCATTGCACATATCCTATCCACCTTATAGGACATTTAATTAAAATCAATTGCACGAGCAAGTAAAATTCCCAAACTGTACAGCAAGCTGGCAATCAAAGGAATGAATGTACCACACCGACAGACTATTGGATTATTCATGTCAGCCCAGGGTTCAATCAAAGGGGAAAGGTCATCCATACTCTCCATGCAAAGCACAGGAAGCATTATCAATCACTTATCACGTGCACTCTAATCATGATCACTCCCTAGCCTCTACAGTTAGATGCTAGTGCCCTGCCAATCAGATTATAGTATAGACACCATCTGCCCAGGTGTACAGTTCAAATTCGCCTGATACAGTGAAACCTGTCTATAACGGCCGCCTCTGGGACCTGAGAAAAATGACCTTTATAGACAGGTGGCCTTTCTATCCAGGTTGATTTCTATAGAAGGTATCAATTTGGGGTTATGAAGAGTGGCCTTTATACACAGGTGGCTGCTCTGTAGAGGTGGCCGCTATTACAGGTTTGACTGTATATGTAACCTCTTATAAAACTACGAGTATAGTTAATTATTGGGCATTGAATTACGCTCCCATATCGTTTATTATCCTCACTGGTTAATTCCATTTGTTATACTGCTCTCGCTAATTTAACAAGTTAAATATCCCAGCATGATTGATATCCCACATTTTAGCTGCATTAACAGTGGGATCTTAGCCGGGCTTGACTGTATCAGTCACTAGATGAATGAAATCAATCATTGAACTATGACCTAGTTCTGAAATCTACATTTTCAAACCTACAACAAAAGCTACACAGATTACCAAATGATCAGTTGGTTGCTCCACTAAGATTTAGAGAGCAGTAACACAACTCAAATTAAATAAGACCGAACATACTCCCCTGGAGAAGGTGTCTGTCGCAACAGATAAGACACAGTCAAACCTGTATTAGCGGCCACCTCTATAGAGCAGCCGCCTGTGTATAAAGGCCACTCTTCGTAACCCCAAATTACACTTTCTATAGAAATCAACCTGGACAGAAAGGCCACCTGTCTATAAAGGTCATTTTTCTTAGGTCGAAGAGGTGACCTTTATAGACAGGTTTCACTGTAATCTCTTTGCACCGCCCTCCCCTTCAGGATAAATAAACTTACCAATGGCTCACTGACAGATGATACGAATTCCTTCTCCATTTCAGATGTGCTCCAGATGCCAATCTCAGTTTCTTCTTTGAGCGAACTGGTATTGGGATCAAGTATCTCATGTGGCATTGCTTGACTGCGATCGTTATTCTCAGGTGTTACATCAGCTCCTGGGGGTATATTGTCTGGAACAAATTCAGCTGCTGGCTTTTCATCCATACATGTCACAGTTTCATGATCAGCCTCAGGTGGTAATTGCAACTGAATACTAGGATATATTTCCAATGATGACTCGATGCTGGAAGTCAGGATGTCTTGCAATGTGTCACAATCTGGTTGCTTGCGTGAGGCTTCCTGGGCATTCAGCGTCAAGTAGGAATGCCACGATGGTGACAGACTGACAGCGCTAACATGCGAAGAATTGTTAAACGGTATGTCTTTATCGTGCAACCAATCAGTGACAGATGCCTCGCTAGCATTGGTCAACAAAACACTGTCATCGTTGCCAACAATAAGCTGTATGCTGTCATCAACCAAGGCACCTGGAGGTGATTTGACATCAGTGGTGAACAAAGCAGGCAACGAAGTGTCATCTGTGGGTGTGGGGGGCCTTAACAAATGGAAAAGATCATCTTTACTTGAAGACGTGGCAGATGAGAGAGCCGATGATTGATGTGCTGCAAACTTCTTCAGCTCTTGTTCCATGTCCACAGTTTGGGATGTATCCCAGAATGGTCTGCGGTAGATAGTACTCTCAGAGTCTGTCCCAAGTGAGGTTGTAAACGAGAGAGGCTGAGGCGCCACAGTCAATGAACCATTTTCGTCAAGGTGGCATGGCAGACTGACTGCGTCTGTTGCAACAAAAACTTGACTCATAGCTGTTTCTTGTGGCATGATCGATTCCAAGCCATAACCCGTCATCGCGAGCCCTTCAAATTGGTCCATTGACCCTATAAGATCAGTTCTTTCATCTCTTTTCAGATCAGCAGCCAATTGGTCAATCATGCTGCTGCCATCTGATTGGCTCTTGAAGCTTTCAACTAGGCGCTGTTCTTCTTGACTGTGAATGTAGGGCATTGCGCGCACACGCTGGATGAGGGCCTCGTAATGTGACAGTGAGTTGGAAGTATCACTGGGACCACCGAGATACAAAGAACCGCTGGGAGATGCACCAATAGCAACATGCGGCTCATGGACAAGACCCTGTTGTGTACTGCCAATGGATGTACTAACATCAACAGAAGATTCCGCTGCCATCGAAGGAGGGGTAGTCGAATCTGAAAGAAACAAAATCACAATTCAAACATACTTTGACTGACGGTTACCATTGTACCCCAATGTCTACACTGTGGAGAATTTTCCCTCTCTAATAGCATTTACTTGATATACATAACCGGTACTAACCACCTAAACTACAATCTTTCAATGGGATAAGAACCTACGCTAGCCAGTAGATCAGAAAATCGGCATCTTTGAAAGAAAGGAGATGCTAATACTCCACACAAATCTTGTTTGAATTCCTTAACTGAAGACCACAAACATTAGTGATCTATGATTGACTAAATCGGTTCTCGACTTGGTTCTGCATGGATACATAATTCATTTTGACTTTGATTTTGACTATATTCGTTCCAGAGAGCCTTGGCGTTGCTGGATTGGCGAGATCAAAGCCAGTCAGTCCCAAGCCAAGTGTTTGCTCGATTTCTTGTGATTCGAGGACTGTATGTTTTAACTCGGCTCCAACAACAAGACGACAACACCACTTCTTGCAGGACGGTTTCTTTTTACTCAATGCAAACCTGTGTGCTTATTCTCACTACTGAACTAACCAAGAAACACTTCCTGCTCTTTATACAACATCAATGGACAAACAACAATAACGCAGCCAGAAATAAAACCGATGGTAACAAGCCAATTAACAAATACAAATAAATTGTTCAACAGCACATTCTCGTCGTAACACCAAGCTTAATCAGCAAGTGTGGTGATGTCTTTGTAGTTACAGCATTGTATAAACCTGGTAACAGCACCCTGGTTATCATCACAAGGTGTTGGAATATGGTATTAGTGGCTGGACTGCAGCAGTGATATTAAGTACACAACACTGTAAATGCCTCTTTGTATAGATCAGAAAACGAATAAATAGAGCCTACAGCAAATGAACCTTTGAGAAGCAAAGACACAACGAAATAACCTACCGCTGATAGCATCAGTAAGCTGCTGTTCTGTAAGTGAATCTGCAAATTAAACGGATGAACATTGCAATTTAATCAGCGTCAACCGTCAAAGCACAAGTGAAGAGAGATTCAAATAATGGCGAACCTGTCCTAAGTGACAATCAAAGCGGCAAATGTAAAACGGTTGCTTAACACAGGTAAATCTCTTTGTTTGAATGCAGCTTCAACACTTAACTGACTACTAGAAGGCTGCTTTGTAAGATACACTGTCCCAACATATCGCCTCAATATGTACGTCTTCATTTTGAGGCAACTAAAGGTTAATGGTCTAACACATTCTTAAAACAGATCGTTTAGTGTTTGGAAGACACACTCATAAATATAATAATCTTGGCGGTCTAAGGTAATTTTTAATTTCATCAAACTTATTGAATTATATTATGATCGATTTATCGAAGCATTAACCTCTGATGGAGTGAAAAAACTACTTTTGCACAGAGCTTACCTTCAAGCAAAGCATTTAAGTTCACACATTACATTTAACCTGTATTGAGAGACCACCTGTGTCATGAGGCCAAGTTTCCTTCAATGCAAGATTGACTGTAGTCACATTATTTCATCACGTAGTCTTTACAGAGGATAATGTGAAGATCCATTGTGTATCGTTACTATTAAGTAGTATGTCTAGTCTTTTGTGAACTGAGTTCTATGCTAACTAGTCGACCAATCGTATCCCTTCAGTTTCGAGACATCCTAGTTACCAGTCTATCAATGTGATATCATCCCATAAAGTCTTTTGCTAACATCAAAAAGACGCCTAAAATGACTACCATACTGCGGATAAGCCAAAAACCAGTTATCCTTTCACATTTACATTATTCGCAAATTTAATGCACTTTAACATAGCACGTGTGTTATATGTTGAGGTAGAATTCAAGACAAATAATTTGGTGCTACAAATTCGTCCTGTAAAGGAAAATATGTGATATTTACCTGGAGGAGTGACAGCTTCTGTTGGTTCCTCTGGCAGTTCTTGTATCGGCGAGAACGGCGTTTCCTCAGAGATGATCCATGTCCTTGCCACGCGTTCAGCGGCAGCAGAGTGGGCAGGCAGCGACTCAGGGGCTGGCAGATATTCCCATTCCATGGAGTCGTCACTCAAGAACAACTCATCATTAGTACCATTATGAGTCATGTGTCTGGCAGTGGATTTTTGGTTGTCTATAACGGATGGGGTGATCTCAACCACATGATCAGTGAGACTCAGTGAGGAACTCATTTCAGAAAAATCAGTTGCTTTATATAGAGGGAGACTCCCAGTCTCATTTTTACGATGTGCTGCCGGACGAGACTGTGTCTCAAGTCTTATCCTGTGTGCTTGCAGCTTATTTCTTTGTCGCTCTTCCAGAACCCTCCGCCGCTCATCAAGCCACTTCTGCTGTTTCATCAGCTCAAGTTGGAAATACTCCAAGTGATTTACAGACGGTTGGTGTACAGATTCCTTGGCACGATCAGGGAGTTTGTTCTCCTTTTCAGTGGTGCTTTCTTTAGACACATCATCTTTTCTTAGCTTTGCCTTTGAGAATAGATGAGGATATTTGCCAATCAACTCTGCCTTTTTGGCTGACAATCTATCACAGCCTTTTAGGCTTGATACTAAATGCTTGTCTAAAGAACCAGAAGTCGAATGGTCAATGCTGTCCGTCGCATCATCTTCGACTTTTGAACTGTCAGCTTCTTGAACAGTTTTTTCACCATTTAAACAGTGTCGTCGAGCATCAGAAAATGGATGACGTGAAGCAATGGCTTTTGAAACCTCCCTGGTCAATTGTGCCTCTTCTTGAGGGTGACAAAGTACTGTGGTGCTGGACTCGATATCAGAGTTTGCTGCAAGAAGTAGAAAATAAAATACGAAATTAAATGCAGACAATTCCACTATTCTAAGAAATCATCTCATGCAGTACTGTATCGGTAGACACGTGGTCAAACTGCAAATGTGTAAATGTAATAAATAAAAGCTTTTGCTATAACATTACTTTGTTTAAGCCGATCCTCAGTTTCCCTTTCAATAATGTGGTTATAGTACATTTAATGAACATTAAAATAGTACTTATGTATATGCCGAGATGGGATTTTAATCCTGGACACATAACAATTAGGCAACGTTAAACTCAAGCCATAACATGCGGAGTCTATAGATCCATGTGGCCATTGATAGTACCTTAGGTGACCTCTGATCAACCTCATTGCAAAGCACGAATTAGGCGACAATAAACTGCACACCTTGCAATTGATCCGTGTGCAACGCTAGCCGTACATGTCGCAAATTAGTAACATGCAGGATGCCTTGTCCTATGAGTAACAGCAAGGAGGTCTTTGATGTTACAAATATTAGCTGGATGCTCAAAACCATCTCTCCCAAGAATTAACACAGTTTATTCTGTAATGTTTCAAATGCAAAACGGCTTTTTTAAGATGCAGTCTAATATGTGGTTTTAAACTGGAGGTACTTGGTGCTCATTTTTTGTGATACAGTCACACCTGTATTAGCGGTCACCTCTATAGAGCAGCCACCTGTGTATAAAGGCCACTCTTTGTAACCCCAAAATGTCATTTTCTATAGAAAAGATACCTGGACAGAAAGGCCACCTATAAAGGTCAAAAAATAAAGGTCATCTATAAAGGCCATCTATAAAGGTCATTTTTCTCAAATCCCAGAGGTGACCATTATGCACAGGTTTCACTGAGTCATATATCTATATTTAGGAATAGTCATTTCAATATCATCACAAACATGACTATGTAGGTCTTTGTTAAAGGAATGAAAGTAAGATGAAGAAGATCGTAATTGAGTCTGCAGCTATAATATCACATAACATTGGAACACTGCATAATGGACCAAGCGCAGTCCCAATGCATGACGGGATACAAACGTTTTGAGGCACGTGACTTTGAGCTGAAATCAACAATTTTGACAGCCAAGAACAATGATTGAAATTGTCAATCATTGACAAGAGTACGGCTGATTGCGTTGCAAACAAAAGCATTTTCCTGGCGTTTTAACACGTGGCAGAGGTCAACTCACTTATATACCGACATGCAGTGGGACTGCGCATGGCGGATTGGCCCAGCCACTTAATTGGCCCAAATGACAATCTCTTGATGTGGTTCAACTTAGTGGAGTCAACTGTATAATACCGTCATTGAATTGCAGGGACAAAGAGGAAAATAATGCAAACTGGCAGCCAATCAAATGCCAGTTGTCAAACTGCTTTACGGAACACGTGTAGACGGCAAGACAGACACTTTTGCATTCTACACATATTATTTGAAAGATATATGTTGCTAGTCCCACGACAGGGAGAGATAGCAGAGTTCCAAGGAGTACATGTGACCGTTGGTGCCAGAGCTCTATGTCGTGAGACACTGTGTGGAATACAAGACAGACAGAGTTCTAAACATGACGAGGTACAGACAGCGAAGAGGATGATTACAAGATAACATCCTTTCATATTTTGTAAAGGCTGCTGGTTCGTCCATTGCAAGTCCTCTGTGCTACATTTTCAATCTATCGTTTATTTCTGGTGAACTGCAATTGTATGCCCCATATTAAAGAGAGCTCCTGCTGAACGACCAGAAAATTATCGTCCTGTTTCTTTGACATGCGTGTTTTGTCGTATTATGGGATACATTATCAAAGTCTTTATGCTTCAATTTCTGCATGACGATAATCTCATCACTCCCATCATCAACACGGTTTTCTTAGTAAAAGATCTACCTGCACCCAATTGCTAGAAACGTTGGATGACTGGACAATTGCTGTCAAGAATCGTCTATGCATTGATGCTATATATATCAACCTTGCGGAAGCCTTCGACACTGTCTGCCATCGCAAACTGCTTATCAAGCTCGAAGCCCATGGAATAAACGGTCCATTTCTTGGCTGGATAAAGAGCTTCTTATCTAGGAGAACACAAAGGGTTCGCGTAGGGAATTGTCTCTCCGATATCTCTCAGTGCAAGAGCGGTGTTCCGCAGGGCTCAGTCCTAGGTCCATTGCTCTTCCTGTTGTACATCAATGACACAACGGAAATTTTCCACAGCTCTACTTGTAAGCTCTATGCTGACGACATGAAGCTGTACACGATGTACGACATGCAAGACTCTTTCTATGTGACATTTCGGCATTAAGAAAGTGTTTGTTAGATTTTTACAAAAATGGGCTGATACCTGGCAATTGTCAATAGCATCAGCAAAGTGCTCTGCTCTGCATATTGGTCTTTGCATTCCTCGCTTTGATTACCAACGGCAGAACTGCACTTTACCAAAAGTTGATCAATCCATTCGCGATCTTGGTGTTTTGGTCAGCTCTGGCCTCCATTTCTCACAGCATTGCACTCACATTGCTCGCAAAGCTTACAGCATTACAAACTACCTGTTAAAATCATTAACCGGAAACGACGATATTCATTTGTTAGAGCATTTATCGTTTACGTTCGTCCGATTTTGGAGTACGCAACACCGGTATTCTCGCCCCATCTTCAAAAGGACATTAATGTAATCGAGAGAGTGCAGAGAAGATATACCAAACAGATATTTATCCGCTGTTTTGGTAATACTTCCACATCATACGAGGAGCGCCTCCAATGTCTAAACATGGAGTCACTGAAAAATTGACGTATAACTTTGGATTTGTGTATGTTTTACAAGATCGTCAACAGATTAGTTGGCATTAAAGTTCCAAGTAAGTTGAAGCTGCATCTCTTGCCGACACGAAGTCACGGTTTGCGGTTCGACATTGACACAGCCAAGCTGAACTCACGCCACCATTTTTTCTACAATCGTGTAGTGAGGGTATAGAACTCTTCAACTCTTTGCCAGAAGAAGTGGTCTATTCCAAATCTTTATCTGCATTTAAATCTAGACTCGCGCCACACACGGGTATCACCCGTTGATTTTGACTTTTACATTTGCAATTGTATTTAAACAACCGTTTAGTGTTCGCGTACTTGTTACCTTCTAATGCTTCTATACATGTATTCTTTTGAATTTTCTTTTTGAAATTTTTCAAATAAAGACAGGATGACACGGCTACGTATTCCTATGATGAAATGACTACACAATGACAACATCAAGTTCACATTGACAACACGTTAACCATCACACATGTCTACTCACCAAGCATGGCTACAAGTTCATCGGTTTCGGCTTCATTGTTATAAGCAAGACTAGACAAGAATGAATCACAGAAATGTGACCACATGGGAATCGAGTGGTGAAAAGCTACTACTTAATTAATCAACAACCAGCAAACAACGTGGTAATGCTACAACCTTGTAATACCACTACAGTTAAACCTGTATTAGCAGCCATCTCTATAGAGCAGCCACCTGTGTATAAAGGCCACTCTTCATAACCCCAAAATGACACTTTCTAGACAAATCAACCTGGACAGAAATGTTACCTGTCTATTTTCCTCAGGTTCCAAAGGTGACAATTATAGGCAGGTTTCACTGTGCTACTCAGAAGACAAGTACTCTCTATCCTAAAATAAAAATCTCTTTTACTTTATAGCCTATTTCATTTTCAGACATGAGTCAATTTATTACTTCACAAGCTGCAACAACACATTACCAGTCTAAAACAAATGATTTGCCAGTAAAGTGAAACCTGTCTATAATGGTCGCCTTTGGGACCTGAGGAAAATGACCTTCATAGACAGGAGGCCTTTCTGTCCAGGTTGATTACTATACAAAGCGTCAATTTAGAGATATGCAGAAGGCCTTTATACAAAGGTGGCTGCGGCCACTAGTACAGGTTTGACTGTCGCCAGTACACAGTACAGTTTTAGTACGCACTCAGAGCACATGCTTTAGGACCACAGCTTGCTTCGGATTGCTTCTACTTCCACAAGCATCAGCAATGCTGACTAACACTCCTTCAGAGGAGGCGGACAAATCAAAAGGCACTGGTGCCGACGGTGCAGTATGAAAATAAGGGGCGGATGCCACGGGAACCGTTCTAGGGGTTGTGTGACCGAATCTGCCCGGTGTGGACGTGGCAACGGGAGCGGTCCTAACGGGCGTGTAACCTGAGGGGGCATCACCCTCAGTTTTAGCAAAATTCACAACAGCTTGCCTTTATAGTCGCAACCGTTTTTCCAACCCTGGAACAATATGGTTTCCACCTAGCCCAGTGGTTTTCGAATGCTCCTTCATGCCTTGTTAACATTCCGCCAGCCGACCTCTCACCAAAGCAAGTTTCGCTAGACCTGGGAGAGGCGGTCTCCGAGCGGGCACTCGGAGTCGCATGGTACATAGCATCAGATATTTTGAACATCAAAGTTGATCCTGCCGTAGGCGTAGTTAGTTATCTGTGCGTCCAACATGTTAACGGAGTTTATTGCAGCTTCCTCTGTGGCCAGTCTCGTTGCGCCCCTGTCAAGCCAGTCACTGTCCCTCGTCTGGAGCTCCACGCGGCGACTATGGCAGTGCGAATGGTGAGTAAACTTAGAAACGAGATAAGGTTGAATATAGAAGAATATCATTACTGGACTGACTCTGCCACGGTGTTAGCATATATTGCAAATAACACGAGGCGATTTCCAGTCTTTGTTGCCAACAGAGTAAGTGAAATTGTAGAGTCCACTTCGGAAGATCAGTGGCATCACGTACCTGGAATCCACAACCCAGCCGATATCGCATCCAGAGGTATCATGCCAGAAGACTTTGCATCCTCCATGTGGTCTGAGGGACCTCAGTTCCTCTGTGAGCCAGAACCCCTCACTCGTTTCCCTCAAGAGTTTAGCAGTGTCACAG
>OFHS01002906.1:0-18926 GCA_900245855.1 Calvadosia cruxmelitensis | reverse complement strand
AATCCGAAAGGTGTCAAGTGGTTTCGAAAACTCAGTTTCCAATATATTCGAGGAACGATCATCAACCTGTGTGACAAAGTCAGTCATTCCACGCCGATGGTCCACGTGATCGGGCCCCGCCCCCAACTCAGAACAGAAGTTTCAGTCCGGCTCCAAACGAGTGCCCCATTTAGGAGCCCGGACTCAGTCAAACAAGTCCACTTTCCGGTGTCAATTTCGAGCCGGATTGCTCGGTCTCGTGCAAAAGAAATGCCTAACTGGATTTAAATTGATCTGAATCTATTTGACAAAGGTCTAATGTAAACAGGTTGTGTAATGTGCGATTGTTCGGTGCTGTGAATGGTAAGTAACTCTGTACTTTACGCAGCTGTAAGCTAGGACTTTACTAAAGATCAAAAAGCAAATCAATAATCGATAAACCATGATGGAACCTATGCAACAAAAACAAGAAACGATAGAAAATGTAAAATCAAAGCTGCGAAGCACGTGTCTGGAATTCGTTCACGAATAGATACACTATGCTCATGATATTTTTTTATTTTTTTATTTTACTTATTTATTTATTTTAATTTATAATTTTAACCACCTTGTAGATTTAATCATCTCGGAAGTAAAACTATGTACCAAAGTAACGCGTACAATTACTTGCTATTACTTGCACTAGGCCAATACAGTAACTTAAATCTTTCTAAATATTAAAAATCTCTTTTAATTCGTCCGAGCTCTGGAAGGTCCCAAAAACAGACGCGGCAATTCCTCGTTGTATGGCGATGCCAAGGGGCGATGCCAATTTATTTGTTCGTATCATTGTAGTTTGGAAACTCAATAGAACGAGCATGTTTTGTAAACAAATGAGTACTATTATGATATAAATTGAGTATGTAATAATGCCATCAGAGAAAGAGAGATCTACCTTTTCCGGAAATTGTAATAAATAACCCCAAATCAACTTGACATTGTAGTTGTTGGAGTGGTTATCTAGTGGCCTTATTTCATCGTTAATCTCTTACTGTTCTAGTTTAGTCTCCATGTGCTTGTAAATCTATATAACTGCTGTCGCTTGTAACTCTATCTCTCTCTCTCGTCGTGCTCTGGCTATCATGGACATACTATGAATCCTTTGCCATCTCTCCCTGTCTACGAACCAGTAGAGCGTAGCACACAAATACATTCGATTTCACGTAGACTGGCGTGTCTCGTCCCTGTGTGACCGCCGAGCGCTACAGTTACTACGTCTACGCCTTTAGTACCCACTGCGTCTCTAGGCGGGGCCACTTGTCGCCCTGCGAGACTCACAGGAAGAAATTCTCATGCCGATGATGTTGAATGATATATCTATTCACATCTCAACGTTAAAAAAACAGTTTTTAGATCAACTCAGTTCCTCTTCTCTTCAGTTTTATCTCATTTGGGCACCTTGGACATCGCTGTGGGTTCCTTCTTGGCTTTATCCTATTCTCTACACCAGACAATCATTTCCATAATTGTATCATCCACTAATAGACAAACATACAAATTACCTAACCGTATTAAGCCATTAATGGCGCCCAAAATGTTTGCTATTTCAATCAGACTTGTCACTGAAAGTCTCCCGTTCGAGTGTTTACTTTATCTCTCTGACAGGGACTTTACCACCTTGTGAGACGTTGTTGGACGCTGACATACAATCCATCAGCCTTGACAGCAGCAGCTACGTCTGCGCCGCACAGGACAGGGAATGTTGGTCAAATCTAGTGCGCGACAGTTAATTTTAAAAAACGGACGAATCCACAACTTTTGGCCTCGCGGAGTGGAAATTCGTTTTAGTAGTACAGTAGTAGTAGTAGTAAAGTGAACTGGATCCTACTTAGCCATTTAATTACCTTGCTTAGCCATATATTTCGCAAAGTAGTGCAATGTCGTAGCTAGCTT
Source organism: Calvadosia cruxmelitensis (assembly GCA_900245855.1). Lineage (NCBI taxonomy): Eukaryota > Metazoa > Cnidaria > Staurozoa > Stauromedusae > Kishinouyeidae > Calvadosia > Calvadosia cruxmelitensis. Next base: position 17,015 of record OFHS01002906.1, on the reverse strand, counting down.
TTTATTTTTGGGGGAGGCAAGCAGCAGCGCAGCCATGCCATGATAGTGTTCGCTCTCTCAAACTCTCACGTATAGTGACAGCCAGATTGGACAGCCCACTGTACGTTAGTTCTGTGCTCTCCTGCTCACGGCAGCCACCTGTCATAGTTTTCACCGTATGAAATTATAGCCGGAGCCTGACAAACTCGACTCTAATTCATCGGAGTGACACCCCAAAGAATTCTATTTTTCTCGGGACAACGTGATTTTTGAAATACAGCATTCCAATTCCTTTGGGACTCTTAGTATGCGAGGCCCTCAAATCGAAAGCAATCACATATGTATTTCCATGGTATTTCCGAATGCGAAAGAAGTTTTTTGAAAGAACTATCGATGAGCTTTGGCGAGCAAACGAATCAATTGACAGTTTTATATGCTCTGTGAAAAGCAATAATTATATGGCTTGGTAGATTTTCTGATTAAATGTGATTTAAAATATTATGTGTACAACTGTTAGACGGTATTAAACTGTACAGTGTTCATCATCGTCTAATAGTGAGTCTTTGTCGAATTTTTGAGCGGATCCTGGCTATCGAAGTTGGATGTTTAGGCCATGGAGATCTCGCGGCTGAAATCGCTCGTATCCCAAAGTGCATTGGGACTTAGCTGATGAGTTTATGAATAACAATTTTGGATTCCAGGCATGCGCACAAATCTTTTATATTACAAGTAACCACATACGGTTATCATTGCAAAACGTATTTAACAGGTTGTATGTCATAGTTTAAATTAGCTTTGCGCAGTGGCATTACCGTAGGCAGTGAGGTCCAACCGAGCCGCGGTTATTGCTAATTGAAAACTTTTCCCAATATCCCGCAAGACGACGTGAAATACCGTCGGCATTGCAATTTTTGGAGACCTCTACGGAGGTCGCACAATTAACAACAGAATTTGTCGTTATGAATTTATTGTAAAGCCAGTGAATTCACAAACGTCTGTCTGTTTGCATGTATGTATGTTCAAAACCGGGCACCTGCCACTCATGTGCAACTGCAAGTACGAAATTCCCGACTTTCTTGAAACAACACGGCACTGGTTGTGCACGGTTTTCGAAACACGCGGTACACCGACGCTCAGACGAGGTCAAAGTTGAACAATGCGAATTGGTGCAGCATCTAACGGAGCCGTTTTGGAAAAGGTCACCTTGAAACCGAGCTATGTTTTCTGCAAGTCTGACGAAATTTGTCGAAATTATTGCTGTGGAATGGTCACCTTGAGTTTTCTGTGCTTGCCTTTGCAAACCGTTGCGCTCGAATGGTGTTGCGCTCGAATGGTTCGAAAGGATCGATTTCAGTCTCTTGGGAGCCGTAGCTCAACTGAGAAACAATGCGCAGCATTCGAAGCTGGCTGAAGTTGTGTAGCAAGCGGAGAACTGCGTGATATGTATAGGACTGACTAACGTCCGCCCAAATGCGAGACGTTGCACGCAAATACACCGAAATACTTTTCTCGTTATCTCTTCGAAATATTTGTATTTGCGATATATATGTGCTGTTCATCTGTTGGTTGCCATTGTAACAAATCGAGTTGTGACAGAGGATGAAACTGACATCTGTATATTCCTTGTAGCTGAATCTTGGCTCAGCCGTCCGATGTATTATTTTGAGTCATACTGTATCATGCAATAGCAAAGTCAAACCTGGACATTTTTTTTGATACTCCAACTTTTTAATTAGGATGACAGGTTTATTTCAAATTTCTTAAAGAGTGGCAATTACAAAGGTACAATTATAATACATATTAAAATTTCCTATACACGGAAGTTAATTAAATCTGAACCTCTTAACTACAAATTAAAAAAAACCTGGACATTAACCATTGGACATTCGCCTGGACATTATAAAAAACCTTTGCACCAGTAAGGCAGCTTTTAAATTGTACATATGCAAGCTTAGTCTCCGTGAATCGTTTTTATAAATAGTTGTATATTATAGCAGTGGTAAGAGCCAATTTCAGGTAATGATTTTCTGTAATTTATACATTCTCTGTTTATTTAGACTCTCGGGATAGGCTGTAAGACGTACTTTTAATGATGCACTGAAACAAATTATTTCTAGACAAGAATATTTTCTTGTAGTCAAGTATCAACTTTCTTAAAATAAGACTTGATCGGTGGAAGAACAATAGCAATTTTCATAATTTGCTTAGTAATTTATGGCTTAGAGCGTGGGCAAGTATTTGTTTACTAGATTTAAGAACAATATCCTTGAAATGAGAAATGAGAATTCTTGTTCTTGAATTGGGAACACTCTTTTTTGCAGTGTGGCTGTTCACAGTAGAATACGAGTTTTTGAAACAAATAAAATACAAGTTTGACAGCCAATAGCAACAATTCAACAATCACACAAGAAGTACGGGATATTTCGAAAAAATAGTTAGAATGAAATCGATGTTTGCTATCGTCAGGCGCCATTTTCAATTCAAATCTTGCATGTCAAGGTTGTCCATTTGACCATTTCAACTCAAAACCACGCTCCTGATCTCGCCATTGCCAAGAAACAAATAGAGCATAGCTTGATAGGAATAACAATTTTGGATTTCCAGGCATGCGCACAAACTTTTATAGAACAAGTAACCACATACGGCTGTCGTTGCAAAGCGTATTTAACAGGTTGTATGTCATAGTTTTAATTAGCTTTGCGCAGTGGCATTACCGTAGGCAATGAGGTCCAACCGAGCCGCGGTTATTGCTAATTGAAAACTTTTCCCAATATCCCGCAAGACGACGTGAAATACCGTCGGCATTGCAATTTTTGGAGACCTCTACGGAGGTCGCATAATTAACAACAGAAGTTCAGCGAGTAGTACCTCTCATTTTTTGGAGATAGATGGAGAGAATAGTACCTCTCTCTCATGTTTATGCATGTCGTACGTATAATGTCAGACTTCAGCTGCGGCTTCACGCACGCCAACAACATCCATTTTAAGCGTTGTGCTGAAGCAACGTCATTAACGCCAATGACAGCATCACTGAAGACCACTGAAGACCAATCGAAAGACTTGCTGGGAAAGAAAGATGACCTGGAGGTATGGTCCAAATCAAGACAGATCGGATGACCAGAAGGGAGGCAGAGCTCCTGCAAAAGAAATCCTGCTGGAATAAATCGATGTCTTGCGTTATTTCGGTGTCATGCATCAATCACCTTATAGCAAGTCAATGACTGCAGATCGCAAAAAGGGCCCGGCTAAGTGCAATACAATCGGCTTGGTATACCAGAATGTCAGAAAAATAGGACAGTTTGTATGGTCACATCAAATGCCGACTTCAATAGAAATGTTAATGTTGTCACAGTAGTGTGAAATGGTATACTCTAAATATAGTCAGTAGACCATTCATTGACTATGTTTTGTGGGGCGTTAATATGAAGATTCTGCATAGCTGGTGTTTGAGCTCTCTTGGACATCAGTGAGTTTTCAGACATATAAGGATTAAATGAAGCTATTTACATGAATATGAGGCTAGAGATCTGGTAAAAAAGAGAAAGAAAATTCATTCAATCTGTCAGTTAAATCTGATTTTAGTGGCTACGCTACAGACTCAGTGTGCGTTGGGCGGAATGACAATCGCATGAAATAAATCCATTCTGTGCTCGCCAAACATCACCAGGCATGCTGCTTTACGAGGTGACACACAAAAAACTGTCGTTCGCATGGCGTTGGCCCGTGTGGAGAGTCTTTGAACCGTAGTTCCATCAAGAAGAATAAATTGTAGAGTAGACAAAAGACAACCGGGTAGAAGGAGCGCTGAAAAATCCAAAAGAGGCAAACCAGGAAGAGTTAAACGGGATTTGAGTGTCATTGTTACACTGTTACTATGACTTATTATATCATCTTTGATCCAAAGCACGAATTTATTGGTTTGTATCAATCAGAATTTACCAGGTCACAATTTCTTGTTGCGGGGCAACAAGGAGAAGCTTCACTGTTTAGCAGGCTTTTATGTTTAAATCCTTGAGTAAATTCACATCGAGTTACTGATTATCGTGCTGTGCAACTAGAGAGAAAGATTTTGTATCCCAAGTCGAGGTTTTGTGATGACAACACCAGACTCCGTTCTTGAGTTTTGATCATGTTATAAGTCGACAATGAGCTCAGCGTCAAAAAGATAAGACTTGAGCACGATGCCAAACGCTCGAATTAGCGAGAAGAGCTATTTGTTTAGGATTGTCAAGGAGGGAAGGTTGTTACAAGTTGCAAAGGAGTTACGGTTGGATGGAAACCTTCGCTGTAGGGATGAGCGCGGTCGCACTCCGTTGCTGCTCTGCTGTTTGATTAAAAAGGAGAAAATCCAACTGAAGATGTTGATTTTACTGCTACGCAACAGTGCATCGATCTCAGTCAGAGACAAACGAGGCCGTACGTTGCTGTATTGGGCTTGTGAAAGGAGATGTACCCTCATACTGATGTACATCATTCGGTCTTACAATTGTGAAGAATTGCAAATAACTGCTTGCGACCTTGAAGGCAACAGCGCCGCTCACGTGGTTTGCTCGTCTGGTGACGTGGAACTCGTTAAAACGATATTCGAAAACATTCCAGGAAATGTGACTCGAAAGTTATTACGAAGCGAGAACGCTTTTAACGTCACACCGCTCCAAGAGGCTTTGTACCAAGGACACGAAGATGTGATGTCATACATCGATGAACTAGTGAAAAAGACTGAGCCAATGTCACCAAGGGCAGAAGTGACTGGAGGGTACCTAAACCGAGGAACTATAACTTCAGCCCAAAACAATAAACCAATTACTGAGGATTCACAAAAGGACATAGCTGCTGGCAACTTAGAGTTTTATCAGGAAAAATCAATCAAATCCCTCGTTCCTGTTCTATTCAGGATCTATGGTGATCAACAAATTGCTGAACCTCGTAAACAGTCGGCTGTCAATCCGAGGTCTGTAATGCCACGCCAGAACGAGATCATTCGACGACGTGCGAGCATGATGGGATCGCTGCCTGATTTAAGGAGACTGGACAAGAGGAGCGTGGTGGCGAGATCGACCAGCGTCCAGATTGTCAACATTCAATCTCTGTTTAACAACAGAGTAAACCCGCAATGTGTCTTCAATAAACGATAAGAATGAGGGAGTAGAAGGTCTTGTTCATATGTGCTTGATGCTGGACATATTACTGTGCAGTTTGATGAACAGGTGTTGCTTCAAAAGTTGTCTATGAAAATGTGTTAAGGAAACCAGCTATCAATGTGCCCATTCCAGCAACTATGTTACACACTCTCAGATTGCCATGGGAAAGACATTGGCGAGTGAAGCAGTGTCGAGTTTTTCTTTTGCGGCAGATTGAATAACAATGCCAGCGCAGCCTGTTGTCAAGCCATGAAGCGACACCAGCCGCTTGCTTCAAGGATTCTACCCTCAACAACCCCCTCTTCCACAGCCCACAACCCAACAGTCCCTCAAACAGTATCAACAGGGGAAGTTACACCACATGTAGCGGTTAGCCTCGTATGAGTGTCTCGTGCTGCCTCGCTTTCATATGATTATGAAGGATTGAAAGGCTGCCTTGTGGTTTTCCCACGAGACACCCGATACAGTTCCAAATTGTATCATTGTTATATAATGGTAGATTAGTTTCATTTTTGTGGTAAAGTGAAAAGTGAGGGTGGCCGAACAATTTGTAACGTCAATGAGAACGCTCACATTACGTAATCTACAGTAAGCGTCCCACTGTGTTATTAATGAATGAATCTTTTAGTCTCGTTTCTGTATTAAGTTTAAATAATTCTGAAAGAGATTACTTGCTTTTCCTCTAGTTACCATTCTACTGCCAATCGATATGTAAATTAGCATCGGAGACTCTATTGTCGTGTAAATTATTCTGCATAATTATTGTACTGTATATAAATTGACTTGACATGTTGAAATATAGCAGATGCTCCTGAATGGACAGAACGCGACGTGTCATTACACAGAGTGGCTCTTGTCATTTGTGTGATACGACAGAGAAAAGTTGACCACCCATCGGAAATGGCGTCCTTGTTTCCGATTACAGTGAAACCTGTTCATAACGGTCACCTCTGGGACCTGAGAACATTGATCTTTATAGACAGGTGGCCATTCTGTCTAGGTCGAGTTCTTTAGAAAGTGTCATTTTAGGACTATGAAGAGTGGCCTTTATACACAGGTGGCTGCTCTATAAAGGTGGCTGCTAATACAGGTTTGACTTTACAGTGAAACCTGTCTATGATGCTCACCTTTGGGACCTGAGGAAAATGACCTTTTTAGACAGGTGGCCTTTCTGTCCAGGTTGATTTCTATAGAAAGTGTCATTTTGGGACTATGAAGAGTCACCTTTATACGCAGGTGGCTGCTCTATAGAGGTGGCCGATTGAATACTGGTTTGACTATAGTCTAACACCGCAATTACAAAATACAAAATGACAGAAGCAGATATAAAACAACGGAATTCGTTTTCCTGAATGGCAAAATGCTTTCTTTACAAAATAATCACTCAAAATAGTAGCTAGCATAAAGTAGAATATATTACAGCTGTTTGGGCCAATTCTATAATGCTATACAATGCACTTCAAGCATTAAAACAATACGTTGTATATGTTTGGTTATACACAGTATTAATATCTAAATCGCCACTCTTTTTGACTCACGGTATCGAGAGAACCCTACTGAGTGTTTGGCATTTTCAAAGTGACGATCTAAACTCAGATTTCTTCACCATCGATGCTGATGACAACATCCAATGCAGATGATTTCGATTTCATACCGGACAGACTCGACAATGAAGTTGAAGCTTGACGTGATAGCGTATCACAATCGGTTGAATCAGTTTCAACTGACTTTTGACGGTACGACTTCTGACTGTATCGCGGCGTGAACGAGTCCTTCCTCACACGTGAGAGGTTTTCAACATCAAAGTATTTGTCACCTTCGATGAATTTCGTTCTGTCTATAGACGGCAGAAAGGTGTAACCCCAATCGATGTTCTCCGACGTATACGATGCAATAGCTTGAGTGACCATACCGGTGGTAGGGACAGTACCTTCCAAGACAACCACGACCTCAACCCCTTGATCTTTCACGTCTTCCGCTGATAAGTTGTACAGTGGGCTCTCTTCGTCGATCATGTGCATGACTGTGAGTGGAAGCATTGGGAACACACGTAGCGTGTAATCGACATTCTGTTGATCAATTGTCACTCGAAGATCGCTGCTTTGAAATGGAATTAATTCCCCTTCGAGTGTCCTCGATTCTTTAACGCAGAACGCGCGAATGTTGCAATCATAGAGACGGCGTTTGGCAATATCAATCACTTGCCAGCAAAGGCAGAGTTTGGCGTTGCGTTTAGTGACAGTAGCACGCGTGCTGAATATCACAGTCTTTGCGCGGTTCTTCGGTCGTGACAATTTGGCAAAGATCAATCCAAGCATGGAGCAATTGATAAGCATCCCGATCAGCGTCTGCACGACCAACAGAACGACCGCGGAGGGACAGTCTGGCGTCACTTGTCTGCCGCCGTAACCGATCGTCGTCTGTGTCTCAACGGAGAACAGAAACGCGCTAGTCCAAGAGTTCACATTCTCAACGCAGTTCTTACCAGTGCCATGTTCCAAATGGGCTACCGTAACCAAGTACCAGATCGATCCGAACAGCGCCCAACTCACGCAATAACTCAACGAGAACAACGTCACGATGTAACGCCACTTGGCGTCAATCACAGTCGTGAATATATCCAGAAGATAGCGTACTTGTTCGCCTGGTACGTTCATCAGTTGAACGAGAGAACGGCCGTCAGAAGAGACCAGTCGAAAGTTATCATTCATTGATCGCGTCCGTCTCAGATAATTGTAGAACGAAAATAACGTGCCTCGCCATTGCATCTTGGACGATGATTTCCTTGCTCGTAGTCGCTGGCAAACAGGCCGAGATTCAGTGGATTCCACCGAAGCGTGAAGCATAGGTACTGTCGCCTCTTCTTCGATCATAATCTCTCTATTCTGTAGACTGACGTAGAGAGCACTGATGATCTTGCTGAACCCTTACTCTGTTACTATCGCCAACAATCGTCTTCAAAGCAATGTCAGTTTTAATAACGGATTTGCGAGATGTAACTTTGGTCAAATGAACACCACAAACAACTGGAATAAAAACAAATTACACTGTTAATACGCCATTGATCCAGATTTGTAACATTCCCGTCAAAGAGAATGGATTTTGCAAGCGTTGGCCGTTTGGCAGTCAGCGAGAAGACTGACACATCAGGCACCAAGCGAATGCTGCAGCAAGTGATCTTACAACATACGTGGTTTAGGCAGGTGTGGTGAAGTGAGCTAGGTCAAAGGCAATGCATTGGATTACGACCACTTCAGTTCTTCACGCTAACCTCAATGTTACACGCCATTTAACCGCCCAACTGTTCTATCAAACGCATGTTAACCATTCAAGAGATTGATCAGCAGATAGCATTCCAACGGACTCTAAGCCGCCAGACACATTCGTTAATATTTAATAAACTTAGAACAAAATATCGAAAATTGCAATAAATAAAAGCAAATAAATTGAGAAACGAAAATTGCAAGCATAAAGGCATCAGTCCAGTAGTACACTCTATAGATGACAGAGGATATGCGCTGCAAGGAATACTAACTTCGGCTGAATTTACTTTTGTCTTCTTACATTATCAGCGAAAGCGAATTATTTCATTATTTTTTGTTTATTGAATGTGATTATTATTATCGGGGAAGCTGGCTGCAGAAATAAAGCTCCAACAGTAATCTTGCAAATGATATGAATCTCGAACGGTCGAAATTGCAAGCCGGATCCACAGTCAGATTGGAACATCACATTTCTCATTGGTGGAATTTGAGAAACATGTAAAGCAGATTGCAAAATAAAATAATCTGTTGAACAGAAATATCGACAAGATAAACGCAATGATTTCAAAACTGCATTTAGTGCTGAATTCAAATATCGATACATGGATTAAAAGTGTGTGCTGATATGTGGAGAGCGCTGTGATTATTTTCACTGATGTTTATACAGGTAGATTATATATATAGGCTGCCATCGTCTATGTTCCACAGTGCGTACAATCAATCGCTTTCGTATTGTGACCTGCTGGTAAAGCTTGGTGTCTCTTGTTGTGCAGCAAGGGTGATGTTTTATCCGTAAAATGTGTATTGGTGCACACGCTTTGATTCTGAAAAGATTTAGAATATGATTGTGTTGCCTTCAGGTTTCTACAAAGGACCCTTTTTGGATTAAAAGCCATCTTCCCTTGGCTGAGTGACATTTAAAATAATTATAGTAATCACCCTCCCCATTGAGAAATTACTGCTTCCAATTACAGAAACAGATTTCCGTTAATGCGGTGGTAGTATTTAGATCATTATTTTAATACGTTTTAGCTCCAAGTAAAAATCAAACAGCATTGGCAGTTGCAATAAATATTGGTCACTGCCTTTGGAGTTAGAATAATTGTTCATAAATAATGAAAACTAACCCCTGTCCTGCTGGTAAAACTATTTAAATGAAGACTTGAAGTCGCTTCACCAATTGCTGATTGGTTGCTTGCTAAGGACTAACTATCTGATTGGTTATGTGTTGCTACTTTTGACCTGTTTCAAAACGTGTATACCCGTCAATAGCAGGACAAGGGTTAATATTCCCATGCATGTTGGTCGGGAACAAGCTAACATCTCATAGTCTCTTGTATACAAAAATTATAAATAGAAAATTACTGTTTTTACGAAAGCGCAGCATTTTCATGGGATTAAGATAAATGAGTTTCGAGTAATTAAATCCATCTTCAGATGACAAGTCGTAAAACCAGAAAGAGACAGCGGTTTGTTGTCTAGACAACGTTTACTATGGGTGGTAACAACACGTCACCACAAAAAACGAAACAGTGGTTGAAATATAACACTAGACTTGTTGGTGTATATCGAATGGTTACAACACCAAATCAACAAGGAATGGACGGACCATGAAGTATTTAACTGACATTGGTGAATCAATTGCTCTTTAATTATTTATGTATTGTCAAACCTGTATTAACGGCCACCTCTATAGAGCAGCCACCTGTATATAAAGGCCACTCTTCATCACCCCAAAATGACACTTTCTATAGAAATCAACCTTGACAGAAAGGCCGCCTGTCTATAAAGGTCATTTTTCTCAGCTCCCAGAGGTGACCGTTATAGACAGGTTTCACTGTATACTGTAGTTGTCCTGGTTCAAAGTAAATAATTCATACTTAGCAAGATACGCATCATTTATAATCAAAACGATTAAGCTCAACTCCAATGCATTTTGGGATATGACTGTGACTGACTTCCGCCTCGACGTCACAAACCTGCAAGTGCTCATTCTGCATCTGCAGGCTGGCCATATCAAAAATAACACTACATCTGTCGGCAACAGTGCTAACTGGCATCATCCAAAAATTGCTTAATTAAAGGGGATTCATTTGCACTCTTTCTACGATTTCTAATTCAACTAACTGGTCCACATTGCTGACGCAGCTGCGTCCCTCGTCGCTGCTTTGGATTGGAGTGGATGTTAATCTAGTCCATTAGAAGTCACGTTTCCCTGTGTTGAACCGATAAAATAGTTTCTCCGGGAACTTTGAAAATGCACATGCTGTCGGTAGTTTAAGCGAGAGACAAAGAACACATTTACTTTTGCACGCGCAGTTATAGGACAACAATCGCCTCATCAGTTTGCTTTCTATTTCGAATCTCAGCTCCGTTAGCTTCTGCATCGATTACCGTTATTCAACTTGGACCTGCATGGTTCAAGTGTTTGTGCTGTGCAGTGTGTTTCGAAAACCGTGCACAACCAGAGCCTTGTTGTTTCTCAGAGCTAGTTAAATCCATACTTGCTAATGAGTGGCAGGTGCCAGGTTTTGAAAACATAGAAAAACATACAGAAAGAAGTAAAATTATAAATATAGATAAAGATACAGAGACTAATTGGTCCGAGCTGCTACGTAGCTTCAGCCAGTATCGTATGCTGCGCATTGTTTCTCAGCTCAGCTACTGCTCCCAAAAGACTGAAATGTAAATGTCACTCTCCCTTGGGGTCTTCGACAATTTAAATCACAGAAGACAACGAATTATATCGGATGGACCGGGAGTGAAATCGATCCTTCCGAATCCTTCGAGCGCAACAGTAAGAGGAGGCAAGTAACAGCTTTGGAGAAAACATAGCTTGACTTCAAGGTCGACTTTTTCGCAAATGATCCCGTTAGATCAAAGTCACCTGCATGAATAAATTTGAATTGCTCAACTATGACCTGGTTCGAGCTTTTGCGCTGTGTTGTGTATTTCGAAATGTGCACAACAAGAGCCTTGCTGTTTCTCAGCTAGGGTCGGATAGTCCATAGTTGCTAATGAGTGGCAGGTGCCGGGCTTATTGAACCGGGCTAGAGTACATGCAAACAGACAGACAGAATATAGATTTTTTACTTTTGTCCGTCAAAATTGTGAGCTTAAATTTCTTTTGCTTTTGCCAATCGCATTTTGCGCGTAAACATTATCCTTTCTTTAATTCCATTGATTCTATCCTATCCAACATTTTTTGACTTTATTGGAAAGTGATGCGGTGTTTGTTCCAGGGCCAAATTCTACCAAGCGCGAAACATTACGCTCACTCGCTCAACTATCCCCAGGCTCTGATGTTATCAAAGATAGAACGCATCATTACATAATAACAAGGGTGGGCTGAACGGTTCGACCAGAAAGAACTTTTTGTCTGCCGCATTCCAGTTTTACAGATTCCCCTCTTCTCAATGGCCATTAAACGTTAATCGCAGGAAAAATATTTGAAAACAACCAACGTCATGTATTTGTTTGGCTAGAATGGTCTTACTCAATTGCTCCTTTACGGCATTGCAAAATACTGTATAAAGCAAGGTATAAAGTGCAATACCTCAACACGCCCGTCTCGAGCGCGCTCTAATTGAGAACATGTTACATAAAAATCTCTCCCGCAAATTTCTTTTCGCTTGAGAACAATTGTTATTTAGTCTTATATCAGCGGCGTAAAGTTAATGATCTACTTCATCGCAAAAATCACTTCCTAGACTAACTAGATAATGGCTGTTGCTGCTACGCTGTCTGGATGAATGTTTCGAAGCTGTACTAAACATCATAATAGGACACAGTTGCTCTATGCAATGTGGAATAAGATAGCCTTCTGTGTCACAGAATCTGTTAGTGACTTCAAGAAATATACCTTCGACGTGCAGAGCTCTCGTTTGTAGTGCAGATCTCCACTTTAAAAGTCCATCCAATCCCTTTGGCTTTCAGATCTCAAATGAGGGTGTTTTTGTTCATGCAACCACTCACTGCAATCTAAACAATATGTTCTTCTTTCTCTTCTTCGAGTAATAAACCCCTCATGCTATTGCAGTGTGCATTGATGAACGCCTTCAATGAATTAAGAATTGAATGCTTCAAGACCCACTGTCTTTTGTCTGTGCTATACAAAGCTTTCGTGAGCCGTGTTGGGAAATATATTTTTCGGTTTTCTTGTTTCTAACACTTCACGAATACTGATTACTTTGTCATCGTAAAATTATCCCTAACCAGCCACCTTCAAGTGTGTTTAACGAAATGGAGTTTGGCATCCATTTAAAGCAAACACACAGAACGCAGTAAGCATTGCTTGTGCGGCATTCTTGCAATTTAGAAAGAGCAGGTAGAGAAAGCTAACAACTTAAAGCAAAATAATCCAAGTATTATTCTTCATTCTTATCACGATTTCTGAACATTTGCAGGGAAGTTTCTTAACACCAAGGACGGAACGACATTATATTGAAATTTATAATGTTACAACAATTTGCAAGAAATTAGGGAAACACCCTAATTGAGGGCTTACCAGTTCATTTGGAAGTTGGCTCTTATCCCAAAGTCTTTTCAAATAGGACAACTGATGATATATAATGGAATCTCCCACAGAATTCCTTGTAATGTAATATGTTGAAAGGGCTCATAAAAACACGAGTCCTTGTTTTGAAGCAGGAGTCTGCTTCGTTGGTAATGAAATGGTGCTTTGCTTCAAAACATACAAACGGCTAATGCTTGGCTACCCCCTGACAATGGTCCACAATAGGCGACCCAAGGCATGGGCGTTGGCCTACTGTCTGAAAATGCGTCCTAGGAAAGACTGTCGCAGTAAAGTTTGCCTACCTACTGTATGTAACAGGAGCCCAACATTTAAATCATTTAACTGGAGGAAGTCAGATGCCCGTTAGTTCCCAGAAGCGTTCCGTACTTATGTGTTAAGGAGTGCCAAAGTTAGTTGATTTTTAGACATTTCTACGCAATGTTGCAAATGCTCCATATTTTTCCTCTGTGGTCTGGTAACCCTACTGTATACATTTAACAGTGCTGGACAACCGGACGGCAAAACACTTCGAATCATTTAATAGTCGTTGAAACACTACAATAATTATGCTGAAGGTTACGTGCTCTGACTGTACTTTGCGAAGAGAACATTTTAAAAAGACAAGTAGTGCCAGCAGAAGGTTACCCTCTGCTCGACAACCTGTGACCCAACGTTTCGAAGCAATAACCAGCTGAGGCGATGCTGCTTTACAAAACGCCAATACTTAAATAATTGGGCATTAAACTCAAAGAGCGTAATTATTTTTAAGATGATTTTCACTTGACCTTTGAGTTGAAATTGCCTGTAGTTAGAGCTTGGATCAGACGGGTCACTTAAATTTCATCGCGTGATCTAAGTTTTGCCTAAGCCTTGACATCTTATCAGGTCTGAGCTTGATCAAAATGTGCGATTGTACCTGACCAGCGAAAGCCATGAATTTAATCTCAATCACAACTATACGCTGAACAACACCAGCTGCTAGTAACAAGGTGTCTCAAGCTTGGACAGCTGAGCAAAAACAACGGATCATAGTCAAATGTATTGTCACTTTGTATATCTTTTGCGTTTGTTTCTTCTCTGAAGTAATTACAATAACGTCTGAGAAGTTAAGCACCAATTGTTTGAATCAAAGATTATTTTCCCGTTATGGTAAAACGCACACCCGGCTTCAAATGTCAATAATAATTTATGCCACGATTTTGTATAACAAAGAACAATAAACTAATCCAATCAAAAGGTTTTTAAAAAATATAACCATTTTGAAAATGATATCTAACTGATGTTTATAGTGCTAAACTAGCTCACTTCATTCCTGTGATTCACATTGTTCTGTCGACACGTTGTATAGTACATATTGTAGGCACTTACTAAATAGTGTAGTGAAAATACGGATACCGGTGAATTTAGTAAGCAAATTGTTTGATGGAAAAGGGCCTCGAGGAAGACAAGTTATAGACTACAGTATTATGGAGCTACCCTCATAAAAATAATTTGGTTTGATTAATCGATGGATTGATTGATTGATTGATTGATTGATTGATTGATTGATTGATTGATTGATTGATTGATTGATTGATTGATTGATTGATTGATTGATTACTTGCTTGCTTGCTTGGTTGATCATTTGCTTTCTTGATTGATTGACTGGTTGATTGAGTGATTGTGAAGGCAAACCTTGTACGCGTGTGCGACTGGAGATCATGTTTTGGAATGATAACCCCCCCAGGGGCCTTATTCAAGGACCGTTACTAAAGTGTAGTCCGGAACTGAGTTCCTATTATACAGATTTACAGATTATAGCAATTTAGTCCAGTAGATGTTTAATTAGTCTCGAACTTATACGCTTTAGTGCCGGTCCATGAATAAGGTCTCAGATTAGGTTTAACCAGATCAAGCCTATACGTCTACTGTATATCGAACGTTCAGTAAAAGTCAATTGATTAAGCTGAGCGAGTAATTAGGTCTACATAATTAAATGTTACGATTCTTTTCGCTTTAAGCCTGTATATAGCAAATGAGATTTCATGGAACCCTCAAGCCTTAGATGTATAGAATATATTTCAGACCCATAAACAGTATAATTATAACGAAACTGATGTGTACTAAGGTAATTATACATATTGGTAATACAACTGATTCTTTAGGTCAACTGATTCTTGTATTCAAATCCCTTGTTTGGCATGAATTCCAAACAAACCACGCAGCAGTTTCTGACGAGTTTCTGTTAGTAAGTATTATTTTATCACTTCAATTTCCGCCGCTTTGTACAGAGAAACATAAAAAGAGGAAAAACAGTTGGAATATTTTTACCATCAAGAAATATTGGAAGTGGAATCATATGTCGTTATTCAAACATTCAATTTCTACAATCGATGACCGAAGGAGCAAGCACACCCCTTTCTTTATGAACAAGCACGAAACCTTATCATAAAGTTGAAAAAGAAACAAATTGGTCTTACCTGATCTATAGAAAAACGAAAGGATGCAGGACTTGTGAATTGAGAATGCCAGAATTGAAATCATGTTCAGAAAACACAGTTTTCCCTTCAGGCGTCGTTGTACAAATGACAGGCATTGTTGTATTCTGTTTTGAAATTGATAGCGTATTTGAGGTTTTTGATGAGCAACCGCGAACATCAACACTTTGCAAACTGTTCTTCCAGACGTGGATGGGTGTTTATCCCGCATCCGGAAAGTATCAATGCAACTTATGTGTTTCATTCATATCTATATCAAAAAGCCATCAATTGCGTTCAGGAAGATTTAAGACTAATAGTTCTATATTCCCAACAGCTTCTTGGAAACGATAAACGTTCCTTAAAAAATGTTAACCTTTAGAAATTGCGAAAAATGTTACGCAAACACGAGGCGGTGTTTAGATAAACCGGACAGCTCTTTTGATGCCAATTTCACAAGAGGATAAACTCAATTTGAGGTCAACATTGGGAATCTGATCCCGCCTTGACTGTCTTTGCGGTTGATGTCAGGAGCGGGTAGTGACCACGGCAGTGACAACTGACAAGACTCAGTCTATACAATGTCGTGAGGTTTGCAACTGCTCATTTTTTACTCGCAGGGGAGTTTACTTTGATACCGACAAAAAACTGACAGAAGACAGCGTTTCTCTGTCGTGAAATTGATCTCAAAAGGCGAAGCAATACCTTTCTAGTTTAGCGACAAGCGCATACAGATCTGACTAGAACGATTATCGGATTACCGGAACAAAAGAACTCAGCGTAAAGCAGGAGCTTCTATGAACGCCAGCAGTTCTTCCTTTTGACACTCGATTTCTGAAATCCGAGCAACGATCTACATGAGATTTGTTCAGGTCAGTGCTTCGATGTGAAAGAAAAAACTATCATGGGACAGCCCTGGTTGGATTACAATTCCTGACTTATTGTTTTCTACTAAAAGTCAGCAAGAAATTGCTCAATACTTAAGTTATGCAACATTGGTTTATCTTAACTACACCTGGCAACGATGGGTTGGGGAAATCCCCTGATGGAGCAATAAAGATGTATTCATATCGTGACTGAAAGAGCATGGATTTCACTGGGATAAGAAACACTAACGCATTAACTATTCGATCATTGCAGATTGCGACAACATTCTAGCTGGAGGCATGTAATTATACTAATTAATTAAGCTGATAATCAAGATCTTTTCTGTAGATAAAATTTGACAATAACTGCTGGCTATCGCAAGACTTCGTCCTGTCCCCCAACGGTCCCGCACATGCATGACATTGTATTTCCAGCATCCCACTAATTTCGCTCGTCGATTGCTGCCATGATTATATTCTAGTGATTTTCGCTTCAAAACAAACTAAGTTTGTTCCGGATCGATCGTTTTCATTGACGCATGATACCAGCGTTTTATTCTTTTCACTAGCAAGCAAAAGCATAGATTTGGGAAAGGGAAATACAAACGCCACTGCGGTTCGCAAGACAGGTCATTTTACATTCAAAACCAACTACTGTTGACTTGCAATCCCACCCATCCCGCTAATACAATTCGATAGACTGGTCTTGCATTTAGGCCCCGTTTACACGATACCGTTTCGCTTTTCGTGCCGTTTTCATTTCTGCTATCCGGGACGAAACTGATACCGTTTTC